>CP137668.1:16931357-17148857 GCA_037976565.1 Mesocentrotus franciscanus
CTGAACATGAGTTTTGAAGATAAAAAAATAGGGTTAAAAATACACTTATGGATGCAATTTGATCATGGGCGTCAATCAGGAGACGGGGGACACGTCCCCCATTTTGTTTAAGGGTGGGGACACAATAGAAGTCCCCAAATTATGGAAGTCTTTTATTTCGTATGATAGGCTCTATGGTGCTCAACTTCTTAAAATAGTGCCTTAGAGCGCATATTTTGTGTTCTGAATTAATATTTTGAGCAAGACTAACAAGGGGCGTCGACTTTTCCAGTTCTCTGATTGTTTTCTGCATACGATTGTAGCATTTTTCCAGATTAACAATTTGACAGTGTAATCGGCGTGCTGGTTTAACACTCAAATAGTGCTCTTTTTATTCTCGTCATCTTGTGTGTATGATTTATGAATAATGTACCCTTTTAACGTAACCGATGTGTGATTTAAACACTTTTTTCTTCTTCAAAAATGTCGTTTTTGATACCTAAATGAGATACGCACTTTCCGCCTCTAACGGCAATACCCTTTTCCTCTGTGTTTGTGTACGCGCATGATGTACAAGCTGGAAAATTACCCCCGGGAAACAATTGCATTTGTTATTTTAGGATTGCATGTCTGAGTCATTATGATTACTAGTACCTTTTATTCATAAATATTATCATTTCAGATCAAGAGACACTTAAGATGGCACGCATGTTTTTATTGCGACCGTACCATACTAGTTGTGCATTTTGTAGATACCTGAATGAAAAATTGAAGTGTTATCAATCGCTTTCCTGTGTATTCTTATTTTTTCCCGATTTAATATCGAAGGTCCAAAATCATGATGGTCTATTAACTCAATTTATTTCTATCTTTAAATATCTTTTTCAAAAACACTGATAAGTTTCATAGAAATACTCACTTTAAAAGTCTTAGCACAGGACCTCATGACTATGATATAAATCGGGATATAGAATGAAAGGCATTGCCATTTTTGAAAGGTTGCTTGTTAATGACTATACCTACCTTTATGTCATTATTGTGCATCCAATATTTAGACTAACTTAAAGCTGATGGAAAACCTACCAAAATATCCCAAAACGTTTGAAAATACCGTCCATTTCAAGGCCTTTATTTGACAGTGACTAATATAATAGATACTGTAACTAAAGTTACTTTGGAGGCCTATTTCATATAAACGTACTCCATGCTTGCATTAATTTCGATGAAAATAAAGCCTATCATTTCTTGAATTACAACTGCATATAATCCGAGTCTGATGTGATGTTTTTTAGTGACGTAAGATTCAGTAGCGTACCCGGGAAGGGGGCGTGCCCCAGAAGACAGTGACGAAGAAAATAATCAATGAAAATTGGTATTGGTTAAACTGATACAGTTCTTGTCATTATTACGAAATTCATTCTCCATAAGGCTTTCTAGTACGGTTTCTATATCGAAAATCGATAGCTTCAGTGACAAATTCACCCCCTGGGCACAGCCATTTCTGCGCCCTCTGTGAGGGGGAGGGCGCCACTTATGCCCTGTGACGCCGAATATGTGTTATACTAAGGAGCCATTTTTCGAAATTTTCTTATTTAAAATTGGCGCCACAATTAACGCAAATTTAAGATCTACCGTATATTCACAATCAAAAACTGTCAACACAAAACAAAAATCCTTGGAATATAAGTAAAAACGTGACCCAGAATCTTGCGATTGGTGTTTGAATGGGCTTTAGGAGTTTATCTGAATGTTGACTAAAATTATTTACCAAATTGCATGAATCCAGTTTAAAAAAGGAATTTACGCCAGTGGGCCTACATTTCGGAACTTAAGATATTTAATATCATAAGTACCGAAATTTTAAAATACCCTCACAATCTATCAAGACTTAGTTATCTTGATTTTGACATGATTTTTATTTTGGGAGTGAAATGGATGTTATCTTGACGTAGCGACTGTTCATTAAATCAATAAAGGTCTATTGGAAAAGACTAGCTAGCCCGGCTATCAAAAAAACGTCAGGGTAAGTGGGGTATAATTACGTATCACTGAAACAAAATAAAACACTAAATCCTTATATCAACTGATTTTGCTGCAAAACTGGTTCTACAAATGGAAAAATTATTATCTTTGCTTTCTAAGGTCTGAAAACCCGTGAAACCCAAGAGCTTCCGGGGGCGGACCCCCGATGGGGCTTTGTCCCTGTATCACACGACGTATAACGCTCCGCTCGCTACGCTCTAATTGGACACTCAGATTTCAGTGCCCCCAAATATAAAACGAATCGACGCCCCTGAAATTGAGGACTGTGGGACAGTTGTCCCATTGGACTACCACCTCCTCACCACACTGACAGATTAGAAAGGAGGCAAAAAATGCCAGAATAAACAGGTTTGTGTTGGGTTACTGGGTACTCCTAATGTACATTGTAATTGATTGTTTGAACTGGTTTATTGATTTAGGAAAATGCGTTTGAAATAGCAGCCAAATGCTGAAACAAATTACACCTACAAATGATTAACATTTATATTATAATACATTACATTGAAAATTGGTTAGATAAATATAGTAGTATGTATAGTAATAAACAAAGTAGGAATAACATTGCACAAAAATAAAATCAACACGGAAATGGAAACAGACTGGGAAATGAAAAGGACAGACGAGAAAAAGCTTGAAATAGAAGAAGGGTAGAAATTTAGGTGAATTAATAGAACAAAATTAACAGAGAACAATTGAAATTCAGATTCATTAGCAGTAAATTTACATTTATAAGGCTTGGAGACATGTTTGGATCAACATCGCAATTTAGAATAACGACATAATTTCAACCAATGATGAGAGATACATGTAATAATTGGAACACCAAAATCTTGGAAGATAGTAAATACAAGTATTAAAATATCGGTAAGTATTACAATTTATGAGTAATATATTCATCCAGCGTTTGATATAAATAATGTCGAAAAAGCATCAGACATCTGGCTGTATATGCATAAATGAAAAACATACAGAACCAGAAATCGGATGTATATCGACAGAGTGCATCAATAATACATGGTATATGTGGGCAGTACTAAACTGCCCATGACTGCTACATACAATAAACTACGCCCTATACATGCTCTAGGACAACTATTCCTTTTAAAAATAACTCTCCGGTAAACTACCCCAGACAACTACTCCTAGCACGAGTACCTTTAGGTCAATAACTCCCTGGCTATCCTTCGTTAATCATTAGCCCCTGGTTACTTACCCCCGGGTCAACTACCCTAGGACAACTAATACCGCTAACAAAATAAGTCTCCGTGCAACTACCGTGCACAACTACCCTTAAAAACAATAGGCCTACCTCTAGGATAATTAATTAATCACCTCAGGAAATTTATCCTCGGACCACTACCATCTAGCTTTTTTGTCCAAGGAGGACATGGGGTATATCTTAATGGAAAAGTAGTCCGAGGTTAATCATATATATATATATAAAAGCTGTTTAGGATGATTCGCTATGTCCGTTACTTTTAAGGTGAACAACAAATTATTTCAATCTGGACAGCAGAAATCCAGATTTACACCAAAATTGTTTAATTTTCAGGTTCTGGGTTTCTCTTTTACTTTTCTTCAAGGCTTATGTTGAATATACCAGTAGCCAGAATCAATTACAAATTTATCGTTACCCTTTAGTGATGGTTCTGTCTAATCTTGATATAGTTCATGAATTGCAAAATCATCAATTAATGAATTACACATGAATTGTTAATGCATTACAGAAGCCACAAATAATAAAAACAGGTCTTCAATCATTTTGTTTTGATAATTTTATTTTTATTTGTAAAGCAAGACATTCAGTATTGAAAAAAATGCATAGTACAAAGAACATGATAATTTCAGATATACAAACAAAAAAAGGAAAATTACAAGACATATGACTCTTACTATTATAGCAACATTGATGGGGTATGATAAATGCTACATCTATTAACTGAGCGCTAAATGGTATAAGCGTTATACCAATGTACAGGGCACTAAATTGTATATCAACAATATATAAACGCTTCCGTTTGCAAATCTATTTTACGAGTGATATGATAACAAGTTAGTTTTCTTACAAGTGTAATGTAAATTTAAGTAATAGAGAGGATACTTTTTTAAAGAACATATCTATTGACACTCATTTCATAGGACCTATTACTCGATGTAAAATTCATTTTTCCTTTTTTCCTTTTTTTCTTTCTTCGTGTATTCGTCTCTTTCATTTATATATTTATTGTGTATTTTCCTGTATAAATCTTATTCGAGAAAACGAGCCTATAAGCTTTCATAATTTATGCCTGCTTGTGTTAATACTGTTAATATTCTCTTGAATTTACGTTTGTCATTATATAAGTATGCAGATGTCTCATTTGAGTATTTTGTTGATATGAACAAAGAAAGGGACGAAATTCATTTGAATGGAATTGAATAATTGTTGTTATCCCCTCTATCTCTGAAGTGACCCATTTTAAATAAATGATAAGAAATAGCATAAATCTGCATCACATAGAAAAGAATGCCAAATCATCACTAGCACACAATGCAACGCTCCCATGCGGAAATGTCAACGAAAGATGAAATGTTACATCACCTCTACTTATAGCATATGGCGTCATAGCGCGTTGACATCGTAGTAAGACGTATGTATGCATTCATAATAAGTGCGCAAGTGCACTCGAGTTGATGCCTAGGTCACATTTGCTTTACGGCTAGGATACGGCGGCCGTACGCCCCGAAATCGAGAGATACGTGCGGTGGCCGCAGAGAATCTGCGGTGGCCTCATGGTCACCCTAGTGTGTATCCCTATTTTTACAGGCCGTACGGGTCTCCGTAAAATTATAACGCGGAGTTATAACTGTTTTTATTTCTAGGTTCGCCGTAGCGATTAGACACGCCGTAGCCATGCCGTAAAGCGGTTCCACGGCGACCGTACGTCGGGCGTACGGTGGCCTTGCGTTTCATATACTCTAGGGGTGAAGCGGGAGCATCAGTCTCACTGGCCGCAAGGTCGCCGTATGGTCCCCCTTCGGCCGCCTTGCGGGCACCCTGCGGCTACCTTGCATCTGCCTTAGTATTTGTCAAAAACCTACGGCCGCCGCAGGGACGCCCTAAGGCGACCGTGCGTCATCACTTCAAAGGCCTTACGGCAGCCGCAGATTTTCTGTCTCCACAAATTCAAAATACGCCGTGCGGCTACCTAACATATGTGACCGCTACCGTATGTGACCGTGGGAATGCTGTGGCGGCCCTATAATTGCTATTGGCCGTATATATTATAGGCCGCACGGCCGCCGCGGCAAATGTGACCTAGGCATTACTAAGAACGGAAGGGTACAATAAAATGTATTGTTTGTTCTTGAATCCAAAATAATGTGCATAAACAGTAGGGAGAGAGAGAGAGAGAGAAGGGAATGGGCAACAGTTTACTGGCGGCAATTCAAAAAGTTGTTTGATCATCATAATCTTCATATAACCCGGGGTCCTATGTCTTTGAACAAAACTTTGTATTCTTAAAGAGGCAGAACTTTGTACCGTGTTAGGTCAACCTAAACACAACTGCAATAAATGGACCACAATTGATTATTTAACTCGTTTGTTTATGTTTACCCTCGGGAAACAATAAAGACATTTAAGTAGCCTCCCAAAACACACACATCGCCTACAGACTAAATAACATTTAAGTAAAATATGAATATCCATGAAAAGCGGACATTGTGGGTATGCACATTTATATGATTCACTTCCATATCAACAATGGATCATTTATAATACGTCTGTCGTTTGTACCAATGTGTGGAAAGTACAGAAGTGGAACTGTGTGATATGTATATACGACATACGGTTTAACAACTCGTGATGGCGATAAAAAAAGATGGCGAATATTTATTTGCATGCCTTGACACCGCCATATATTCAGTAAAAAAAGTAGATAAACATCTTTTCATGTTCTTTCATCTTTTGCTCATAATTGGTCTTCCAAAGTATGTTTTTCTTTTGTTCGGATTCATTATGATTTTATTATTCTTGTTTTGCTTTCTGTGATTTCCTTTTATAACATTTCGTTTGAATGTATCGTTATATTTGAACGTCTATGTAATAACGTCTATACACTTAACGTCTATACATTTAAGCCCAAGAAGACATCCTAAATTAATCGGCTTCAAACATGTCAGTGCTCCTATTATTGTACTCCTCTTTTTCGTACATTTTAGAATGTAAATCAACTTGATCTGGTGAATAAATGATCTGGCTAGTAAAATAATATAAATTTCTAAAGCGCTCTTTTCGACAAAAAAAAATGCCTGTCAAGGTGCCGACATAACACGTTTTACATTCATTAATTATAACGAATAAGTTACAGGCTATACAAAGCTATGGTAATTGTATTATTTACATATGTACATAATTAGGCCTATACAAAATTAGTAGGTCTGAGTTAACAGAAGCTATTTTAGAGTGAGCATGGTTAAGGATGGATAATCTCCAGTGCAAAATAGTGTGTAAGAATGAAAGGAAAATTTAAAAGACCAAGATGTCAACAAATCACAACAATTCTCCAATATTTGAACCACGAGGAGGTGACTACCATTTATAAACCGAAGTCGATATATTTTAGCATACATTGCTCTCCAAATTATATCAAAAATAGATAAAAACAACAACAATGAGTTGATAGGTAAACGGAGCAGGCAAGAAATTAATTCGTGTACAGTACGGATAATGTGAAATGCTTATTGCTAAATAGAAATCTATTGTAGAAAACTAAACCCAACCCTACACAATGAAAGGATGACCGAACTGATATGACTCTGTACAGAACAATTTGAATTAAATGTAATGACAACAGATTATCATTCAGTCTAGCACTAGCATTTTAAACAGTCACAATGGAGTGAGTATTATTTTCGGCACATTTTAATGCTTATATTGTCCCAAATCTTCTTAATAATATAGAATACATGAGTATACCTGTTTCAATCAGTAATTACAGAGGTTTCACGGCTACACCATGACCCTTCTGAACTTTTAAATCATAAACAATTACCACAAATTGACGACGAACTTTAATAATTACTAATACAATAAGATATCTAAAACTAATTGGAAGCACATATACTATACAAGGACGGAATAAGTATTGTTGTTTATAGTATAAAAAAGTTGATGTTTTTCATTCACGATCAACAATATATTAAATACTTAAAGGGCAAGTCCACCCCATAAATAACTTACTTTCAGTTGAAGCGGACAAATCAAGAAAACCAATAAAAAAAATATTAAAAAATTGAGCAAAATCGGATAAATAATTAGAAAGTTATACATTTTTAATGACATGAAAAACTTTGAAAATTACACGACAAATTAGCAACTCACTCATGAGTCTATGCCGTCATTGCCTCACTATCCACTAATTGTTTTCTTTATATTGATAATATAAATTTCCAATGTTTTCCCATAAAAAAATCTTACTTCCTCACACCAGCATCCAAGTTATATTGAAAGTAATATGTTTTGTGTGGATGCACTAATATAGAGTAATTTTGAAAAATTTGAATTTTGATATACTTTTTATTTAAAAAAAAATCAATAATTACAAATATACAATATTCAGAAAATAGTATCAATTCTTCAAAGTTAATGAAATATTTTGTGAAATGTCTTGCACGCAATATGATACAAATTATATAACCTGGGCAAAGGCATGGAGAAAACAATTTTTTGGGATAAAGGGAAATTAATGGGATAAAAAATATAAAGCAATTGATAAATAGTGAGGCAATGACGTCATAAACTGAACCATATTCGCAATTTGTGTAGTGATTTTCTAAGTTCCATAGTTTTTCATACTTTAAAACAAATTCATAACTTCCTTATTTTAATAGTTATCCGATTTTACTCAAATTTGTTGTGCTCTGTTTTTCTTGTTTCTCTGCATCTATTAAACAAAAATACTTTTGGAGTGGACTTAATATAGCCTTTAATACACATTTCGTTCTCTATTCTCTCGGTTATCATGACTCCCCATTCGTAATTGCGTACTTTCTGAAAATTCTCCTTGAATAGATTCGTATCAAAATGGAAAGAACCACACCAGATTGACAGTTCGCATCCCCACCAATAACATAACTGTGTACCTAATATTTTCAATAAGCCTAAATACATTACTCATCAACAAAATGGCGACTTACAGTATAATTACAAATGAACATGATCTCATGATTTAAATCATATCAGCAATAAGATAATACTACATAGCATTCATTAATACTATTCCAGTCAAAACATACCCGCAATATATTTTGCTGGGACTATCACGCTAAAGGATAAAACAAACAGATGAAACTTACCTTGGGTGTCTGTTCAAAATGTCTGCCTCAAACCAAATTTCTTTAATGACGCTGTATGATCACTAACACTGCAGTAGATAATATAATAATACTGCGAGCGGTATTTACATTAGAAAAAATGGATCTCGGTTATCGATCGAGCGAGTGCTTTATACTGACGTATTCAAGCAAGTATTTGACGAAATGGAATGCATGGGGGTAATGACGAATAAACATAAGACGGATGATCAGTGTAGCGGGCGCTCGACATGCGGTAAATTCATCTTTAATAACGTATTGAAATATGATTCCTGATATATCATATTTATCCCAATTTATTTTGATTTCAAAATTCGATAGTAGAGGTTAATTTAATTGTTTACCACTACATCAAGGTACGTGTATGTATGAAGTGGTGCAATCGATGATCTTCTCCAGACCCCTGCCCCCTCTCTCTCTATTCCTTGTCTCAATTCCTCTGTCTTTCTTGGTCTGTTTCTTGTCTCATTCCTCTGTCTTTCCCGATCTCCCCCCCCCTCTCTCTCTTTTCGTCTCTCTCATTCTCTCATCATCTATTTCTACATCAATTTCCTCTCATTTTTTTCTCGGTGCGTGTGTCTGTCTCTGTCCCTCTCTTTCCAAAGATTCCTGGTATCTCTCTCTCTTTCTCACTGTCTCTCAGTCTGTCCATCCATTCCCATGTCTTTCTTAGTCTCTCTCTCTCTCTAGTTCTCACTACGTTCTGTAAAATGTTGCCAAACGTGGTCAAACTGTGTGTGAACAGAGTTAACGTAGAAGCAACTGTTTACGATCTGTTTAAGAACTTTATGGACGGGCTCGGACTGGCTTGGACGGAAAGGGTGTTCTAAAACTTTGGGAACGTGCTACGAACGTGTTACGAACTAGTTAGAATGGATTGGACGTATTGAGAACGAGGTAGAACTAATTAAGAACTGGTTTAAACTGATTATGGATCGTATTATAGACATTATTTACACATTCGACCCCGACCATTACCCGTTTTTTAACGATTTTCTACGACGGTTCCGTTACGCAGTGACAGGCTCAAAGTTCTAGAACACTCTCCTGTATAGCCAGTCCGAGCCCGTCTATGAAGTTCTGAAACAGATCGTATAACAGTTGCTACTACGTTCAACTCCGTTCCCACACAGTTTGAGCCCGTTTGGCAACATTTTCCAGAACGTATTGAGAACTAGTTCGGTGTGATGGGGGCTTAAGTAGGGTAAAATTACGCATCACTGAAACAAAATGAAATAATGGGTCCTTATATCAACTGATTTTGCTGCAAAACTGGCTTGACAAATGGAGGAAAATCTATGCGTTTTAAGGTCTGAAAACCCGTGAAACCCAAAAGCTTCAAGGGGCTCCGCCCCCTGGATCCCACGCCGTATAACGCTCCGCAGAGGCAGCGGACCCGGGGAGGGGTCATAGTGCCCCGACTTTTTCAACTTTCTCTAAAGTGCCCCTTTTAACATAGGAAAAGTGCCCCTTGTACTTCAGAAAGTGCCCCTTTGTATTTCTTATAGATGCCCTTTAAACAATCTTATAAAAGCCCCTCTGATAAAAACACCATCACACCGAACTAGTTCTCACCACGTCTTGGACAATGTTGCTAAACGGGCTCAAACTGTGTGCGAACGGAGTTGAACGTAGTAGCAACTGTTTACGGTCTGTTTAAGCCGGTGTTCGGTGTTTAAAGTTTAGAAAAACCATGGGATTTTGTGAGTTGAACAGTTGAAAACTTTGTGTCTTAACTTCATGACAATTGTGGAAGTTTTCTAACAGTGCTTGAGAAATTATTTTAGGAATTGGGAGTTCGTCATGGATTCTGTCAAATAATGGAGCCCTTCCAGGTAAGTTGAATAACTCTGTTCTTTTTATATCAAGTTTTAAAATAGTGGGTATGTACATGAATTGGATGCTCTTAAATTGTGAATAACATTTCATTGTTCGCTCTAGATGTCTGATGTGGATAATAATAATAACATTAACTGGCTCCTACTTTCGGGAGATACGACATATATATTGCCGTCACTAGACCCATATTGCCCTCGTCTTCGAATCGGGCAATATGAATCTAGTTCAGGAAATATATGTCGTATCCCCACCATGGCCAGTCAATAATATATTATTATAGATCAATAAGATTGTTGAACGCAAAATGCTGAATGTCAATGCTATTTACTCCAATCAAAAAATTTCCTCATATCCACTTGAATGAAAACTATTCACACAAAAACATTTGATTGCGAATTGAAAGCTCTAATCTGAATATATATTATCGAAACATTCATCAATGCAAACCACTAAAGCTTATGATAAGATGAATTGTAACGTCTTCCTTAAAAAAAAAAAGTTTATAATTCCACTTATTTAGCGAAAAGAAATATGATTAAATGATTTATCATGAAGAATTTCTGTGAATACAAAACATATGTGCAATAAGTAGACTTACATGACTTTTATCCCTAACGGTCCTTAAGTAATCAAATTTGGCCTACTTAGCAATCATTCATATTGTCTAGAAATTAATGCATTTTACTTCAATCTATAGTAATTTACTTCAATTTTCTGTAAATTCTAAAACGACGTGTCCCATATCATTATCAAAACACATACACTTTCACCAACAAAAAGATATTGCAAAACCTGATTGTATGTTATCTCCCAAATATAAATCTTATAGCGAGGTATGAAAGCTCATTGTATCTAATTGTTTGAATATTCTTCAGATTACATGGCGTAACAGACATAATCCTACTAAACGTTATTACTAATCTAGATTTTATTTAATATACAATACCTAACTACTCTGCAGCAGTGATTAACCGTTAACACGGATAGAATTAAATACTCATTAGAAAAAATATATTTATATCATTATATATGTACAATAGTACATAGACGAAAGACGCTATACACTGCTCCATTGTAAAGATAAATTCAAAACAAATTGATAAACTTACCCTTTCGACTAAATATGTTTACATTTCTTGTCAATTTGAACTATCCTCATCATAACAATACGTTAAACCAAATCTTGTTTGAAATGAAGATTTGGGGTACTGAATCTGTGAATTTACAGCTGCTCAAATATTTCATCGACAAAAAACAAATATGAAAGGTGTCTACTACAATATGCGCTTTGTGAGAAATGATAATTCAGCTAAATATACAAAGCCTCAAATGTGATATTTCAGAAAATAGATTTATTTAGGTATTCAGTGTACACACGTCAGCCTAAGCATTATTATACGACTTCGATAATAGGAAGAGTCATTCTAAGAATGGAAGAAGGTAAGATGTACCGGGTACCCATTTGATTGTTTACTGCATTGTTTGAAATATCAACAAAACTAGTTTACACTGTTTTGAAGAAAAAATAGCAATTTTAATCAATGCAAGTGTCGTTTGTCTTGCTACTTTTAGTTTGTTGTACTTACTTTGAATTTTCCGTATTGAATTAAAAAAATTAAATTAAACAATGCAGTAAACACAGACACATCTTTTTATGTTTATCCACCTAATGTATGTGAAAGAAATCTTCTCCATTTTCATTTTTTTCTTTTTTTTCAGCATTTGTCATGTTTATGGCACTCTGTTTTATGATACAGACACTAAACAACGATAATTCATTTTAAATAAGTGGTTTTGTATTTTGTTTCCGAAAGACGCATATTCTAAAAATATAGATTTTCTACAGAATACTTTTTGTCGATTTACATCCCGCATAATATAGTGGCGGGTATTTAAAGATATATTATTATACAAAAGAAATCTACTTCATGAATTCACTACAAGCAAAATTAGTTAGTCAATTTAAATATCATACCACGTACGCATTAAGTATAGAATGCGCGAATTGTTAAAGAATAGATGAATATCCCCCAAAACTGATTATCATAATTTTTGTCAGCGTAGTTTCAGCAAAGATCAATTTCACACAAACATTTTTTTCTTTCTCATTGATCTTCGTCAACTGAACTAATTAATGTATTACTTACAAATGAAGGTCCGAATATCGAAAGGCACAACATTAATATATCATTCGTTAAAAAAAATACATCGGTAATTGAATATAGTCCACTACACTTCAGGCAACTCGAAAAATGGCAACTTATTTTGAAAGTTATAGTGATACGGAAGCAACATCAACAAACGATCTTAATCTATATCAAAGTTTTAAAAAACATTTTTTTTTTAAATTACAATTTTAAATGTTCTTGTTTGGTCTTCTGAATTAACATTTTGATGGTTTATAAAGCGACTTGGAAAAAGAGCCCATTTTCAAATGCAATATGCATATGATAATTAGTAGGGAGAAGGGGGTTTGTATTAATAACTTGAGTGCTCTATTAGACACATTGTAAACGTATTATCGATTTCTGTGGGGCTTCCAGATAGGGGCAGGTGGTATCATGCTGTTGTAAATGGATTAGCACCAAGCCACCGTCAAGATCTAATAATACCTTTTACTTTATACTCCTTCTCGTAGTCTAAGATCATCTTTTTTCAGATCCCAAGAACAAGAGTTGCCTCTGGCCAAAAGGGTATTCCCGGCCGCAGCATCCGTTCTATGGAATACATTACATTAGGAGTTACAAACTACAACATCATTAGAGAGTTTCAAATCAAAGTTAAAATGTAATATTTGTTTTAGCAATGCTTGATATGAGAATATGCCACTTATTCGGACTCTTATTCCTCATCTATTTTACCTTGTGCGGCTCGGAAAATATATGTAGATAGAATGCTTATGCAATTGCATATTTATTACTATTATTGTTATTTTGGTACAACCCTTACAAGTGAGCACAACCTTTTCGTCTACAAGTTGCTTGGTTTCATGATTTTCGTGCTGTAACATTCAGCGATGTTTTCATAATATAAAGCCTGTTCTAACTGGATTGATGATCATTTGTGACTGACATTAAAATATTGTTGTTATTGACAGATCTTTCTGTGCAGGATCAAGAGAAGTCATTTGAAGTCCAGCCACCTAATCAAAGTAAGAAAATGCTTCTCTATTTCTCACGTGACGTGAGGTGGAATGATGGGGGGGGGATCTCAGCTTCACGTAATACATTGAGAAAACTTATCTTAATTTCATCCCACGGCACTAGTCGGTATAATAGAGTTTGTGATGCTATTTATTGTAAGCCACGCCCCTCCCACCCCGTGAATTATATTTTAAAGGGGACATGGCACGAAGATGATGTAACCAAATGGTAGATGGGCCGTTTTTATAAAACTAGCAAAAGCCTAGAAATTGCTGACAAATAGCTGGAATGACGTTCTTTTTGCTAGAATAATCAGTATTTTCTTGCCTGAATAATTGTTTTCATCATCAAGCATTGGCTTGACGTGGCTTTAATTTTAATAATCCTGTCAGGATAATATGACTGTATTTCCTTGACTTTATGCATATCTATCAAAAGAGATCAGCCGTTATTTTTGCATATTTAATTTTCTCACCTGCATTCTTTTAAATACCAATTGCAGAAATTAAATGAAAAATGATGTCAAATTATAAATTTGTTTTCTTTTTTTCAGCATTTGTCATGTTTATGGCACTCTGTTTTATGATACAGACACTAAACAACGATAATTCATTTTAAATAAGTGGTTTTGTATTTTGTTTCCGAAAGACGCATATTCTAAAAATATAGATTTTCTACAGAATACTTTTTGTCGATTTACATCCCGCATAATATAGTGGCGGGTATTTAAAGATATATTATTATACAAAAGAAATCTACTTCATGAATTCACTACAAGCAAAATTAGTTAGTCAATTTAAATATCATACCACGTACGCATTAAGTATAGAATGCGCGAATTGTTAAAGAATAGATGAATATCGCCCAAAACTGATGGGCCGTTTTCATAAAACTAGCAAAAGCCTAGAAATTGCTGACAAATAGCTGGAATGACGTTCTTTTTGCTAGAATAATCAGTATTTTCTTGCCTGAATAATTGTTTTCATCATCAAGCATTGGCTTGACGTGGCTTTAATTTTAATAATCCTGTCAGGATAATATGACTGTATTTCCTTGACTTTATGCATATCTATCAAAAGAGATCAGCCGTTATTTTTGCATATTTAATTTTCTCACCTGCATTCTTTTAAATA
Source organism: Mesocentrotus franciscanus (assembly GCA_037976565.1). Lineage (NCBI taxonomy): Eukaryota > Metazoa > Echinodermata > Echinoidea > Camarodonta > Strongylocentrotidae > Mesocentrotus > Mesocentrotus franciscanus. The sequence goes on from CP137668.1 coordinate 16,945,852, forward strand.
CCAATTGCAGAAATTAAATGAAAAATGATGTCAAATTATAAACACTATATCACGGTTTAGAATCCAAACCACTCTCTTCAGAATAGTAGAAAGTTTGCGGGGATGAACTACTTTTCTCTTAATGTCCGTGTGACTCGGAGAAGGCTTGCATTTCATTTATCAAGCATATAGCTATTACTTGTTATTCCCAATGTAAGCATGTGCATGTCGGGGGTAATTGCTAGTCTTATAAATACGACCCATTTTCTCAATACATTTAAGCCACCACCCCACCAGCTTTGGTCGGTGCAGCAGCTGCTTGTTGGTTGTAGGGGGCACCATGAGCTTGGTTGTAGGGAGCTAGAGCAACAGTCTGGCCAGCAGGGGGATACGCCTGCTGAGTGTTGTATGCGGGAGGGGGCTGAACGATTCCCGCCGGCTGGGTGTACTGGCCTGTGTAGAGACAATGGACATTTAAGGAATTAGGAGAATACTTTCCCTTTTACACCCATAAATCGCGATAAATAAACTGATTGTAAAGAGCAGAGTTACATTGAAATTCTAAGAAAGTGAACGGAAGTTGAATCAAGTTATCGATAATGATGCGTATTCATAAAATTAAGCGCATTCATTTTAGAATAATAACAATAACTGTGAAGTATTGAAAATATTATCATTCGAACTTGCAAAATCGTTGCCAACTTTGTGTACATGTAGGCCTATTTGGACAAGTCCGAGGTATTTTGTCCGATACGCTCCCGACCACATTTCAAAGATTGTAGTTTACCTATTAAGATTGTAACAAGTTGAAATCCTTTTGGCTGGGATCTAACCAGTTATCAAGGTGAATTGATAGTTGTCAGTGTTTATCATGTTTTTAAAGTCAATAATGCTAAATGACATATGGGACACAGAATTACACTTGCCCACATTTCACCAAAATTTAGCAATTAAATTAAAGAGATTTACCAAAATCTTAAAATTACCGATAACCGGAATTTCTTCTCAGGACAGTTTCAGTGGACCGCACACGTATATATCAGTGTGTATGATATTAAATATTTATCATTTCAGATGGTGAACCATTTCAAATATCACACGGTTTAAACTCTATTTAACTTAGCTCTGATATTCCTAGTATCACAGTCTATACTTCATATTGTTTGAATTCCTTTATGAACTAATTAATGAACAGATCACGTTTGTTATCAAGTAACTATAGATTGAAGTTGAAAAAAAAAAACACAAACAATAGTTATTTACATACCGGTTGTCACAACCATCGGAGTGTTCTGTTGGGTGTACTGCAAAGGAGATTGAAATAAATGTAAGATGAAAACGCAATGATATAAATAATGGTAATATTATACCCTACCTACTTTTGTATAGTTTAAAATACATTTGATCAACTAATTTAATACGCTGTTAGACAGCATTATTCTGGCCTCACCTCCCGCTGCTGTAGTGTTTATCGTGTGATCGTGGCAAGGAATAAATTATATCAGGTACTCATTACTTCAGCTAGATGGAGAGTAGTAAATGTATATTTATGTCTTGCTATATGGCATTGGTGCCATGCAGGGGCACTCATATCAATCAAATTTGCAAATAATGTCCTTTGGAAGTATTAAATGTCCGTTGTGCCCTGCGGGGGCTCGAACCCACGACCTTCGTGGGTTCCAGTCGTAGCTCAAGTGAAGTTATACTACTTGACTCCTATACTCAAGCATATTATACTGGAAACAGCTACAAAAACAAATACTTGGACATTTTTAGTCTTTACCTTTCTACCTATCTACCCTCTTAAATAAAGTATTGATTAAATATCTGGTGAAAGGAGCGTCTCTGCAAACTTTTTTTGATCGGTTTGTCTGATTTTTCTGTTTCTATTGAAAGTAAGTTATTTTTGGAGTGAACTTGCCCTTTAAGGGAATGATGTTGACAAAACTTTGCAAGTTAGCTCAAATATACTGACAAGCAGAGCAAAACAACAAAAGTTCCCGGCCATTCAAATCCATATTTCTAACGAGCAGAAAAAAAAACAAAATAAGGCCATTACTTTTTGCAATTATAGCATACAGCCGCCTTAAAATCCAAAACTTCCTGATAAAAAAGTGAGTAGGGGCGGATACACCCCCATGCAACCTCGACCTTCGCTCACGATTGATGTTTTCTTCCTAAGGAGCTTCTCTTAAACCAAAGGACTGGAAATTCACCTTTAGTGGAAATATAGTGGAATCCGCTCCAAGTATACGTGGTTGAATTGACCATGGATTCCACCATTTGAGCGTGGATTTTCCACTCTAAATTAAGAATATTATGACTCTCCACAAAAGAGAGTGCCTGTCCACTCCTGTACATTTAGGAAACCGACAAATACTCACCACAGTGGTGGTGGTTCGTGTAGACGAGTTGCCACAGGCCATGCCACCACAGCAGTAGGCTGAAGCCACAATGGCTACCACCATCTCAATCAGGCCAAGGATAGCCAAGAGAGAGTCGGATGCGATTCTTCCCCCCTGTTAATCAAATTGGGATAGTTTATTTATTGATATATTTATTTACTCATTCCTCATATGTATTTAATTATCCATTTATTTACCTATTTATTTACTTACAGTAATTTATCTTATCCTTTTATTCATTCATTTATTCATTACATATAGGCTATTCATTAATAAATAATTATTATTTATTGATATATTTATTCATTCATGTATTGAAACAGTCATTCAGGAAAGCAAAGCTTTTTGCGTCATGGTCCTGATTAGGGATATACAAAATTCAAAACAGTTGAAATGCAAGAAATTTATGAAAATAGATAAATGCACATTACAATGCAAAACAAATCAATATCATATTTAAATCATTCTAAAAACCTAATTTAGATTATAATTCTGAAAAGTCAACTAATGGTCAACTACACAAATCTATCCGGCCGGATATATATTCCCCTAAACACATTGTTGACATTTTAATATTTTAAGTTAGCAGGGTAGCAGGGACATAAAAATAAATGATCTAAAGAATCATAGAGATTGATCAATAATGTTCTGAGAGGATAGCAACTTTATCTATCAAGAATAAACCATACTGTAACACTCATTTTATGGAAGGGGGTAAGGGAAATGCATTCCAACTGTATGGGAAACATGCAGTGTATATACATACCCGTAGTCCTCGATCGTAGCCATAGTAATAGTCATGGTAATAGAAATTGTTACTGATGACTCCTGCCCCAATGGCACCAGCGATCATTTGAGCAAAGGCAACGATGGCCGTGATGATACACATCGTAAGATAGCCGATGATCTATGAAAAGATTTTTTTTTTTAATAACTCTTTGAAAAGACAGCAACAGCAAAAAAAAATGAATAAAGTATATTGGCCGATGTATTATTTCATGGTTGTAACATAATATAGTTGCTTATTGTTGAGTTACACTATCACTATTATTTCCTCAGCTAAAATCGATTTAGCTAGTCTTTAACTGGAACGAATTTAGAGCGTGGGTTGGCTGGGGTGCACGTGCGTGTGTGTGTGTGCAGTGGGTGGGTGTTAGCTGTATTCATATGAACCCTCGATTTACACAAGAAACGCGTATATCTTAAAGATACTATATCCCTTTTGCAGCCAACATCAAATTCTGTACAACTCTGCAGGAATTATGAATATGTCATGTATGTCCTATCTGTGAAATTTAAACTTTAGCGGTGTCATTATATTTAAATTATGCAAGGAAACCCGTTTACTTGCTAGACTTCACTATCAGACACTATTGAGTGACTGGCTGGCTTTTTCATCTTTGGTAATAACATACATAAAATGAGCTGTAAAGGGTACATGAGCATTTGTCTACATCAATAACCCACTTCTTGTAATGGCCAAAATTAAACTGATTGAATCTTTGCGCAGCATAAAACGTACAACCATTCGGTACAATGGTCTGAAAAATCAGACTATTACTTACTGGCTCTATAGCTCCAAAGTCGATTCGACAACTAATAGTCGTTATTTTCCCACTTAAAGACATTTTCAAGCCCCCCTTTTTTAGGGAAGTTCTAAATTAGTATTGTCTTTCAAATGCCGTTGGAATTTAACCTTTTCATTTTTTTGGCCTGCAAATGGGACATAGTACCTTTAAGGGGGTATGGGTAATGAATATATATTTCTAAATGAGACTAAAGGAATACGAAAACATACATACCACACAACTGTTCTTCTGCATCGAACATATTCCTAAGATTCCGGTAGGAATGTAGAACTAGGGGAGGAGAATAAGCAACCTTCATTAAAATCAAAATTACTAAAGTAAACTGTATATTGATGTACATTGGACCTTCGTTTTGGTTACTCTATTGTATATCCCATAGCAATAGTGCATGGGGTGTGATTATTAAGTCGTAATGTAATGCTCGCACATTTCAAAAGGTGGCGGGCTTAATTTTTTCAAGTCATTGCGATAGTGTTAATCTTGTATGAAAACAATTGCATACCCCAGAGAAGAAAGGACAAACGGAGACTTACCAGAACACTGGCCCAAATTCCCATGGCGACATAGCCTACTCCGGTGTGGAGGACCAACTCGGCGATTGCTACGGCGATGCTCCCGATGCCGAGGAAGAGCTGGAGCCAACCGGTTGCTCTCCCGGCAGCTCCGTTAAAGTTCTGTGACACACCCCTCGATGAGTTAGGGTTCTGCACCGCGGTGGCATAGCTGACTGGAGCGGGCTGGTGGACGTAGACAGTCTGACCCGGAACTCCGGGCTGGGTGGGATAAGACGTGGCCTGCATATCAGAGGTAACTTGCTGTGTAGGGTAAGGGGGTTTTGTAAAAAACTGAACATGAATTTTGAAGACAAGTAATAGGGTTAATAATACACTCATGGTTGCAATTTGATCACTGTAGGACAGTTGTCCCACCGGACTTCCACCTCCTCACAACATTGACAAGTGAGAAAGGAGACGAGAATTCCAGAATGTACAGGTTTGTGTTGGGTACTCCTAATGTGCAATGTAATTGATTGATTGATAGAACTAGTTCATTGATTTTAACAAACATGAATTCAAAATATCAGCCAAAGGCTGAAACAAATTAAATTGACAAAAGATTAAAAATTATATTTGAATACAATACATTGCAAATCGTTAGAAAAAATCTACAAAGTAGGAATAGCATTGCACACACAAAAATCAACACGGTAAGGGAAAAAGACTGGGAAATAAAAAGGTCAGACGAGATAAAGCTTGAAATTATAGATGAAGAGGGAAACAAATCTAGGTGAATCACAGCTGAACAATACACCTTTTCACGGTTACAAAAGTGCGCATGCTCAGACATGGGCGCCATCTTAATTTAAGATAAACAAACCATTGACCTCTAGAGGTCAGGGGTTTACGCGTAATTAAGATAGCGCCCATGCAAATATGATGTGAGCGCACAGCGCAGGCATCTGAAAACATTGATGACATCACTGCCTGCGCTGTTTTTTTGCATGGGCGCTATCTTAATTACGCGTAAACCCCTGACCTCTAGAGGTCAATGGTTTGTTTATCTTAACTTAAGATGGCGCCCTTAACCGTGAAAAGGTGTATTACAATTCAATTTCATTGGCAGTAAATTTACGTTTATAATATTTAGAGACATGTTTGGATCAAAATTGAAATTTAGAATAACAACATAATTCAACCAATGATGAGAGATATTAATTGGAACACCCAAATCTTGGAATATAGTAAATACATGTATTAAAATATCAATAAGAATCTCAAATTGTGAGTTATATATTCATCCAGCGTTTGATATAAATAGTGTCGAAAACACACATCAGACCTCTGTCTGTATATGCAGGAATGAGAAACACACAGATCCAGAAATAGGATGTATATCGACAGAGTGCACCAATAATACATGGGTCTATGTGGGCAGTAATAGACTGCCTACGACTGCTACATACAATAAACTACGCCCTACATGCTCTAGGACAACTATACCTTTTAATAATAACTCTCATGTAAACTACTCCAGACAACTACTCCTAGCACGAGTACCTTTAGGTCAATAACTCCCTGGTTATCCAGGACAAGTAACCCTAGGATTAGTAACCTTTCGTTAATCACTAGCCCCTGGTTACTTACTCCCAGGGGGTGATTCACTAACAGCTAAAATCGATCTCAAATGAGATAAAATCGCTCTTAGGCTCAATATCTGGGGGGTGTTTCACAAAGATCCTAAGTCGAACTTAACTCTAAGTTGGACTTAAAAATTATGGAGAGCCATTTTAGCCTTAAAATAAAATATATTCAAAAGCGAAAATTCAAGTATTTTATACTTTTTATAAATTCCAAATCAAGAACATGACATCTCCTTGATAATAGAAAATATGGATGATTTGAATCAACATTTTATGCCTTTTAAAGTAACTTTACAAAATATTTTCATAGATGCTAATGGCTTTCCATAATTGTTAAGTCCAACTTAGAGATAAGGTCAACTTACGATCTTTGTGAAACACCCCCCTGGTAAGATAAAATACAGTAATATGCATAGTAATAGTGCAACAATAATACATGGGTATAATTATGTTGGCAGTACTAAACTGCCCATGACTGCTACATACAACAAACTACGCCCTACATGATCGAGGACAACTACTTCTTTTTAAAATAACTCCCCGGTAAACATTACTACCCTAGACAACTACTCTTCTAATTTTGTGTTTGTCCAAGGAGGACATGGGGTATATCATAATTGGGAAGTAGTCGGAGGTAAATCATTTAAAGGCTAATTAGCTGATTTGTGATTCACTACATTTAGAGTGGTGTATATACTGTCTATCAACAATATATGAACGCTTTCGTTTGCAATTTAATTTTACGAGTGATATGATTACAACTTAGTTTTATGAAAAAGTCCAAATTAATTTAGGTAATACAGAGAATAGACTTTTGTAAAGAACATATCTATTGACACTCATGTCATAGGACCTATTACTAAATGCAAATTCATTTTTCCTTTATTTCCTTTTCTTTCTCTTTTTACGTCTTTTCTTCCCTTTCGTTTATATATTTATTGTGTATTGTTCTATAAGTCGTATTCGCAAAACGAGCCTATATTTTTTTATATGTTATGCCTGCTTGTGTTAATATTGTTAATATTTTCTTGAATTTACTCATGTCATTATATAAGTATACATATATTTTCCTTGATAATTTTTTTTTTAATGAAAATGAAAAGGAAGAAAGTAAATTGAATGGAATATATTTATTATTTTTATCCCCTCTATCTCTGTAGTGACCTATGTTAATAAATGATAAGTATTAAACAACATAAATCTGCAACATATTCAAACGAATATCAAATCAACACTAGCACACAATGCAACGCTCCCGTGCAGAAATGTTAACGAAAAAGGAAATTTTACATCATCTCTAATTATAGCATATGGCGTCATAGCGCGTTGCCATCGTAGTAACACGTTTGTTTACATTCATAAGGGAGTTGCAAGTGTATTCGAGTTTACTTTGAAGAGAAAGGTACCATAAAATGTATTGTTTGTTCTTGAATCCAAAATAATGTACATGAACACTCTAGAGAGAGAAATAGAGAGAGAGGCAGTCAGACAGAGGGCAGGGGGGGGGGGGCTGTTTACTGGCAATAAAGAAAATTGTTTGATCATCATAACCTTTATTAACCCCGGAGTCCTATGTCTTTGAACAAAACTTCGTATGCTTAAAGAGGCGTATCTTTTTTTACCGTTAAATGTATACCAAACACTACTGCAATAAATGGACCGCAATTGATTACTTAACTCGTTTGTTTATCTTTTCCCTTGGCAAAACAGAAAGCGGAACTGTGTGACATGTATAAACGAAATACGGTTTAACAACTAGTGATGACGACAGGAAAGATGGTGCCTATTTACTTGCATGCAATGTGTAACCGTAGGCTTATGAGGCGATGAAGGGCCTTGCCACCGCCATATATTCAGTAAACATAAATATATCAATATGTGCTTTTCATGTTCTTTCATCTGTTGCTCATAACTGGTCTTCCAAAGGATTATTTTTTTTTCGTATTCATTTTGATTTTATTATTCTTGTTTTTTTTTCTGTGATTTCCTTTCATATCATTTCGTATGAATATATCGTTATATTTGAAGGTCTATTCACGGCCTTCAATGCTGAAAAGCAGCTAATTTCTCGGTGAAGAATAGTAAGACAAAAATTTTCCCCAAGAAGACACCCTTAATTGATCGGCTACAAACATGTCAGTACTCTTAATATTGTACCCCTTTTCTCTGTACAGTTCAGAATGTCAAACAGATTGATCTGGTGAATAAATAATAGTAAAATACTTTAAATTTCTAAAGCGCCCCTTTTGACAAAAAATGCCTTTCAAGGAGCCTACATAACTAGTTATAGCCTACATTCATAAATTATCACCAATACATCACAGGTTATACATTACCAGTCAAAGCTTTGGTAATTGCATTATGAAATGGTGCTGATATGACTCTGTACTGAACAGTTTAAATGAAATGTCATACAACGGATTATCGATCATTCAGTCTAGCACAAGCATTTTACACAGTCCTAATGGAGTGGGTATTATTTTCGGCACAATTTAATGCTTATATTGTCCAAAATCTTAATAATGATCTGGAATACATGATTATTCCCATTGCAATTAGTAATTACAGAGGTTTCAAGACTTGCAAGCCTACCCTACACAATGACCCTTCTGAACTTTCCCATCATAACAAAAATTTACAAATGATTCACGACGACCTTTGATAATTACTAATACAGTGTACAAAAAGATTTCTAAAAGTCATGTGGAAGCACAAATTGGATGTCTTTCATTCGTGAATAACAAAATAATCAATACTTAATACACATTTCGTTCTCTATTCACTCTTGCTCATGGTTATTATGACCCCCGTTCGATATTGCGTACTTTCTGAAAATTCTTCTTAATCAGAGTCGTCTCAAAATGGGGAGAACCACACCATATGTACAATTCGCATTCTCACCTAAAACATAATTGTGTACCTAATATTTCCAATAAACCTACATACATGTACCCATCAACGAAATGGCGACGTAAATTAGCATTAAAAATGATAATGATCTCATGGTTTGAATCTTATAAGCAGTAAAATAATACTACACAGCATTCATTAATACTATTCCAGCCACAACAAACCCGCAATAAATTTTGCTGGGACTATCGATCACACTAATGGATACAAAACAGATGAGACTTACCTTGGTCGTCTGTTTCAAATGTCTGCCTCAATCCAAGTTCTTTTATGACGCTGTATAGTCACACTCACTGCAGCAGATATTATGATAATTTTGCGAGCGATATTTACAATAGAAAAATGGATCCCCGTTGTGGATGGAGTGAGCGGTTTTATACTGACGTATTCAAGCAAATATTTGATGAAATGGAATGCATTGGGTAATGACCAATACACATTGGGCGGATGATCAGTGTAGCGGGCGCTCGACCTGCGGTAAATTCATCTTTAATAACATATTGAAATATGATTCCAGATATCTTATTTATTCCCTTTGGTTTGATTTCAAAATTCGAAAGTAGAGGTAATTCAAATGTTTACCACTACATCAAGGTTCGTGTATGTAATGAGTGTTGCAATCGATGATCTTCTTCAGGCCCCTCCCCCTTTTTGTCTCTCTTTCTTGTCTCCATTCCTCTGTCTTTCTAGGTCTCTCTTTCTCTCTCACTCTCTCTTTCTTTGTCCCCCTCTCTCCCTCATCCTCAATATCTACATCCTATTCTTCTCTTTTCATTCTTAGTGTGTGTCTCTGTGTGTCCCTCTCCCTCTCTCATCTTCTGTGTCTTCCCTCCATTCCCCTCTCTTTCTCCGTCTCTTCATATCAAAGACTCCTTCTCTCTCTCTCTCTCTCTCTTTGTACCTCTCATCTCTCGTTCTCATTTTATTTCCTCCATTCATATAATAATAATGATAACAATGAAGAGGGGTGAGGTAACGAGGGAATGAGAGAGGGAAAGATAGGGAGAGAGAGAGAGGTGAGGAAAAGAAAGAAGAAAAGGTGGACATCAACATACAACAATACTTTCAGATAATACAAACATTGGCAAATGTGGCAAGGTAAATTAGAAGTAAGTTTGCCACAGTACATACGTATTATAGTCGACAGAAAATGTGATATTGAATGTATAAGATAAGTTGCCTCCTGATTTTCAAAGTGAAGAGCATGGAATTTACAGTTATTAAGATGAAATAATATATGCCACGAACTACGATACGTAAAAGCAATTAACATTATATTAGTGGTTAAATAATAAATCAATCAATATAAAATATCATGATGAAAGAGAAGAAGGCAATTATGGTTTTCATAAAGAATATTCAAAGGGTCGAGGGGTGGAAAATATGGTCTCATTTATAAAATCAGACTCAGATTTGAGAGATAACACATATGACTTCCAGAGATGAGCAACATATCACACACAAAGAAAGAGATCACGAATCACATTTCATTTAGAACCCTTGCAATAAACGGGATTGGGCTACATCAATACCTTTCAGTCCTGCGTCTTATAGGGTAGAATTTGCTCGGGTTTCTAAGCGGCCTAGTTTGATTTGACAGGGCTTGGAGCAGCCAGTTTTTGAACTCGGGTTGGAGATAGCATTAGACCTTCACCGAATCTGATACAATTATCGGAACGTTTAACTTCAAGAGTTTGGGATTGTGTGACATCTAGGGCATTATCGTACGTTAGGTTCTTGGAGCCTAAAATAAGTCTAAGTCTGTCTTTTGTCTTTGGGTGATGCCCGGATGACAGACAGGTACGGCATACTCTACCAATTCAATGGGCGTGTGTACCCTCTATAAATCAGAAGGAGGTCGTCAAACTCGTCAAGGAGGTAGTCTGAAGTGGATTAGGTAACTGAGGATGAACATTCTTCTATTAACCTTTTTGAGTATATTATCGACCTGTTCGTCCCATGATCATCTCTCTCTTTTCTCTCGCTCTCTCTCTGTGTCTCTCTCTGTGGTCGAGTTAGCAATTACGGGTTAATACCCGGCCCGATTGATCAAAATATAAAAGTTTATTGTAAAGATGATACGTTTACCGCCGGCTGTACCTCTGTGAATGATGCAACAACAAGCATAAGATATTCGATTTAGTGTTATTTTTTAAATAAGTACGGACCATGTATTAAAACATGATTGTTTTGGTGATTGGGGGGGGGGGTGCATCATGAATCTTAAACATGCAGTCAAATTGAAAGCGGCTATTCGCCTTCTTTCAGCATTTCAAATGTGTCAACATTATATATTTATGTTTTCCCATATATTTTAACACTGGTTTTCATTCAATTTTTATACTGTTTTTCATTCAATTTCGTTAAGAAACTACCTTATCTTGCAGATCTCATAGTCAATTTCGTCTTTGGTCATTTATTTTCGAACTTTTTCCAATCAATTTAATTTTGCATCTAATTTCGTCAAAGTCAAATAAAGTTTGTCATCCTCGGCTGCTAACGTACAATTGCCCGAATCAATTTCATAATTTGCAATCGATTTCGTTAAAGCGTCATTCCAATTCGTCACTTATTCCTAATAGGGTCTTGTCTATGCGACGAATTTAAATGAAGCTCTCTTAAAATTGATAGCACAAACACGAATTTGATGATCACATTCTGCAGCGGACCGCCAGGTGAGACGAATTCGAATGAAACCTGACGAAAATGAATAAACAAGTGTTCAAATTGATAAACCATTGACCATCTTGAATGAAAAATAAATAAATTAACTTTGACAATTGCACGATGACAGTTCCCGACGACAAAACTGAAGTACCCAAAGATGAATTTTAACGTAAACAGTATAATTTCATCCGAGTTGCATTCGAATTCATGAATAGGCGTTCAAGTTCGACCGATTTTCGTTAACTCTCTGCTCTCATGGTTCATTTTCATTCTATGAGCATTCAATTTCGTTTTTATTATATATATCATTTCTTTTAAATTTTATTTCATTCAGTTTAGAGAGAAATCCATTCAATTTAGTTGTTATTCAATTTTGCGCCAGCTGGATAGACGTTCAATTTCGTCCTTAATACCAATTTCAATTTCATTTATAGGCACACACCTTCGCACTTTGAACGTTCAAATCAAATTAACATAAACAAGTTATGTATGTCTTTCACGTCGTATTTACTTTTTTAAAACTGTCTTTAATTGTATAATTTCATTTACACTTTTAAAGTTTCATAATGTTTACTTTCATCATATTTTATATATTTCTTTTCTTTTTAATCTTCTCTTCCAGTCTATTAGTGTATTATGTTTATTTTTTAACAGATTGTGCTTTATGTCACGTTTGGGGTTGGATACATATTACATCACATCGGGACATTCTTTCTTTACATAATTATTCACAATAATTGATGCATAGTCTCTCAGTCTCTTCAGCCGTCAATGTGTTGACTCGCCAGGCACCTTGGCAAGTATGTCTGAGAGTGGTTGTACCATTTCCGGGTGTAATGGCGTCACTGTTCTGGAGAGCAGCATCTCTGAGGATGTCACAACGCCATTGCTGTAGGTTGACCCCTGTGTCTTGGGCTGCCTGCCTGTCCCCAAAACGAAGCTGCCACGCTGGCTGTGCCAAGGTCCTCTTCACGGCGGCCTTGAAGGCGGAGTGAGCCATTTCCGTCATGTTGAAGAATGGGGAATAGGGAGGGAGTCACTTCGTCTGAATGATGGGGTTGGCGCCGTCGGACAGCTGGACGCGGACATGAGGTCTGGCGTTATGGCGTTATGGCGTATAGGTAGATGGGATCATCGGCCGGGAACATCTGGTTGCATTCTGCAACGGTTTCAGCAAGGAAGTCCTCGAACCTGTGGTGGACAAGACCGATGGCAACGGACACCGCGAAGGTTACGTTGCAATTGTCACCTCGCTGGCCGTGCACCACCCTCCTAGCCGGAACACCCCGTGGAGCCCTCCCACGAGTACGCCTGGTCCAGACGTTGTACCCTGTTTCGTTAATAAATACGCAGTTTCCCACAACACCATGTTCGAGAAACCATTCAGCATACTCCAGTCGCTGGTCGAGTCAGGGGCGGATCCAGCCGGCGGCAAGGGAGGGGGCCTAAAAAGGGGCCCACTTCGTGCGAAAATTCGAAAATCGTGCCGGTCGATTTTTCGCTCAGTGGGGGGGCACTCGAAAATTTTTTTTCCCTCCGGGAAGGGTAATTTCTTTTCCACCACCACCCCCCCTTGGGCGCCAGAGGTAGTGAGCACAATTTTTTTTTTTTGGCACCCGAAAAATTTTTTTCCCTACGGGAAGGGTTAATTTCTTTTTCCACCGCCACCCCTTGGGCGCCAGGGGAGGGGGCCCAACTTCTTTTTTTTCAAAAAGGGTGTTTTTACCTGTTTTTTTTTCTAGGGGAGGGGGCCCGGGCCCCCCGCCCCTGGATCCGCCACTGGGTCGAGTACCCGTGGGGCGTTCCTGGCATCTGGGACATCCTCTGCCATCTTCAGTGTCAACAGCATTCCATCCAGTGCCCTGGCTACTGATGATGTTGAGACCGCGGGCTTGTGGGGAAGGTTGTGCTCAAGACTCTCCTTCATTTGTTGAAGCGTTAAGAGTGGGTGAGCATCTATGATGTTCTCCAAATGGTTGCGCATGTCCATATCAATTTTTACATTTCGGGCCCCACCCCTTGGTAGCTTTTGGACACTACCCGTGTCCACATACGTCGCCACAATCGACCTAGCCGTAGACCTGTTTATTCCTAGAGTGTTGGCCAGCTCTAGGTAGTCTTGCTGGTTGTCAAATGCTTCAGCCAGCCTAGCTCAGTCCGTATTCGAGATATTCATGTACTCTCCTCGAGCCGCCGCCATATAGTCATGTATAAATATGAATGTTGTGTATGAAAGTGGAGATATACGAGCTCTTGCTTCGATGACGGTTTGTCAGAGAAATGATATATTTAAATATAAGGCACAGGTCCTATTTCAAGGTACATACAGTTTGCATACTTTATTAAAACACATGCAGATTTCAAAGAACATAAACATTAAATGAAAAAGACTGCCCAAAATATTATAAATGCTTGCCTATTCGTGAATTTGAATACCTTAACGTTCATCAGGGCGGTGCAGGTGCGAATTTGAATGCATTTACGTGCATTTGTAATTTGAACGCTCTTTTTACACTTTTATGTGAGAAAATCATGAAATCGCATGCTCATACAATTAAATTGAATGAACTAGTTAGCTTTTTTAATTTTGATCTCGGTGATCATTCAAATTCGCTCGAAATTGAATGATCGCATCGCTAAATCGGATGCAACTCTGATGAAATTGGGCGGGAAAACCTATATTAAAATGGACGGAAAATCCTTTATTTAGATAACTGTGCTTACTAAACGGTTACAATACTCTAAGTGACAATAATAATACTTATGCAGGCATAACTCTTCATCATGCTGTGAAATTAGTAACATTATAACCCATTGACTATGAATTGTGGATTCTGAAAAAACTAGGATTGGAGGATTAGTTAACAACAAACGAAAGGTCTAAGAAGATAAATAAATAAATGGAAAATTAGAAGAAAAACAAATAAGTAAGAAGCAATGGAAAGTTTAAAGGTATGGATCAGGAATTTGTCAGAAGATGATGAATATATATTTTCTTTCAAATTCGGTTTTATTTTTAATTCATGTTATTTCAATTTTACACAGCAAACTGATTTTAGCCAGAGATTTTTCTTTAAAAATTCCGCGGACAAGATAAGAATACATGGTACATAAACAAAAAAAACAAAAAACAAAACATAATCACATAAACGTCGCAGCACTTCTGAATATAAAATTAACTTTCATATTGAAGTAAAAGCAAATGATCTTGACATTTTGTTTTATTCTTCATGACACAAGAATTTTAAAATAATATTGTAATTTAAAAAAAAAGTATTAGAACACGCCCTTAATACTCGACACTGACACTGGTTGGAATGATGTCAATATTATTGACTTCGAAACACAATT
The DNA here is from genome assembly GCA_037976565.1 of Mesocentrotus franciscanus. Classification (NCBI taxonomy): domain Eukaryota; kingdom Metazoa; phylum Echinodermata; class Echinoidea; order Camarodonta; family Strongylocentrotidae; genus Mesocentrotus; species Mesocentrotus franciscanus. Next base: position 16,960,893 of record CP137668.1, read on the forward strand.
TGGTTGAGAAAGGTAAACAAAAAATTATTCTGGATAAAAAGGATTAATCCTTCATTGAATAAGGACTCTGTCTGTTCACTGTCACCTATCTTCGCTCCAGTGATCTTGAGGCAGCAGAGAGCGAGGAACTGTGAGAATAATTACATGGCTTGGTAAAGTCCACAAGATTGGATGAAATCTTGCATACTAATGTTATGGTTGGTAGATTCTCAAACTACATGTTTTTTCAAAAATATGTGTTGTTTACACTTCCTAAGTATAAATTTGTTTTCAACCTTGCCCTGTGGCCTCGGTGAAATATAATATCCCTCGGGATATTCTGAATTTATCATTTATCTGAGTATATCAATATGTCAGCTCGCGAATATTGCACGAGTCGAATACGAGTGCAATATTCATGCAAGCTGAATGCAATATATCTGATTTACCACGAAGAGAATCCAATATTAATATTATTATAAATGAAATTGAACAGTGAAATATCAAGGACGGAAAAAAAATCACTTTTCTATGATATTTTTTATTCTATAAAATATTATATAAAAAAAAGATTTGAAGTACTGAAGCTGTCAATTTACAGCTGCTCAAATATTTCATCTACAAAAAATAAAGAAAAAAAAATATGAAGGATGTCTCCTACAATATGCGCCTTGTAAGATGTGACAAACATAGACGTTTCAGCTCGAAGGTATTTAGTGTACCCACGTCAGCCTATGCATATACTTTGACTTCGAAAATAGACATTATTTTAGACATTAGTCATTAAGATGTATAAGTTAAAAACATATCAATGTATTGTTTACTGCATTGTGTGTGATGTCAACAAATCTAATTCAGACTGTTTCAAATAATATATAATAATTTTAATCGATCCAATTTTTTTCCTTCTTTTTGTTACTTTCTGTCTGTTCTAATTTCTTTTGATTTGCCTTATCAAATTAAAAATTAAAAAGAAAAGATGCAGTAAACACAGTGCACAACTTCTTACGCATATCCACCTAATTTTGGTAAAAGGAATCTTTTTCATTTTCATTTTCTTTGTTGTTTCAGCATTTGTCATATTTATGGCACTCTGTTTTGCGTTTCAGACACTGAACAACGATAATTCATGGACGGTCTTTTAAATAAGTGGTTTGGTTTTTAGTTTCCAAAAGACATAGATTCTAAAACATATAGATATTATTCATAATACATTTTGTAGACTTACATAATGGCACGTTTATTATTATCATACTAAAGAAATCCCCTTCATTAATTCACCACAAGCAAGATTATAAAGTTAATTGAAATATCATACCACGTACGCATTATTTTCTCATATGACAATTGTATAGAGTTCGCGAATGTTTTAAGAATAGATGAATACCCACCAAATCTGATTATCACAATTTTTGTCAGCGTAGTTTCAATAAAGATCAATTTCACACAAATATCTGACATTCGTTTCACTTGAAATAATTTTTTTTTCTCATCGATCTTCGTCAACTGAAGTAATTAACGAATCGATTACTTCCAAAATGTCAGTCAAAAGATCGAAAGGCACAACATTAATATATCATAAGGTTAACAAAAATACACCCGTAATTGAATGTATTCCACAAAACTTCAGGCAACTAGAAAAAGGCTTCTTATTTTCAAGGTTATAGCGATACAGAAACAACAACAACAAACAATTTAAATCCATATCGAATTTAAATAAAACATTCTTCCATTTTTTAATTAAATTTTAAAACGTTCGTGTTAGGTCTTCTGAATTAACATTATGCTGGTTTATAAAGCGATTGCGAGAATTATCCCATTTTTGTCAAATGCAATATACACTTTCGTCTACAACTTGTTTGGTTCGTATTTTTCGCGCAGTAACATTCAGCGATGTTTCCATAATATAAAACATGTTTTAACTGGATTGATGATCACTTGTGACTGACATTAATGTTGAGAAGGTCGTTGTTATTTTTTGCTATTAATGTCGTTTGTTGTTGTTGATATTGTTGTTCTTTTAACAGATCTTTCTGTGCAGTCATCAAAAGAAGTCATTTGAAGTCCAGCCACCTAATCAACATAAGAAAAGGGTTTTCCTTTTCTCACGTGGGGTGGAATGATTGGAGGGCGGGGGGAAGAATTTCAGCCTTAACACTTATCTTGCTTTCCTCCAACAGTACTAGTAGGTATAATAGAGTTTGCGATGTTGTTTTAGGTAAGCCACCCCGCCCCTACCTCCACCCCGTCAATTATACTTTAAAGGGGACATGACACGAATATGATGTAACTGAGTGGGTAAAATAGGCCGTATTCATAAAACTAGCAAAAGCCTAGCAATTGCTGGCAAACAGCTGGAATGACATTCTTCTTGCTAGAATATATAGTAATTTCTTGCTTGAATAATTGTTTTCATCATCAAGCATTAGTTTGACGTGGTTTCAATTGTAATAACCCTGTCAGGATAGCATGACTGTTTTCCGTGACTTTATGCATATCGATCAAAATAGATCAGCGGTAATTTTTGCATATTTAATTTTCTAACCTGCTATCTTTTAATTAACAATAGCAGAAATTAAATAAGAAATGATTGTCAAATTATAACTCTGTATCACGGTTTAGAATCCAAAACACTCTCTTTAGAATATGTGAAAGTTTGCGGGGATGAACTACTTTTTCTCTTAACGTCCGTGTGTCTTGGAGAAGGCTTGCATTTTTTATTGATCAAGCATATAGCTATTACTTGTTATTCCCAATGTAAGCATTTGCATGTCAGGGTAGTTGCTAGTTTTATAAATACGACCCATTTTCTTAACACATTTAAGCCACTATCCCGCCAGGTTTGGTCGATGCAGCAGCTGCCTGTTGGTTGTACGGGGCAGCAGGAGCCTGGTTGTACGGGGCAGCAGGAGCTTGGTTGTACGGGGCACCAGGAGCTTGGTTGTAGGGAGCTGGAACAAAAGGCTGGCCTGCAAGGGGATACGCCTGCTGAGCGTTGTATGCGGGAGGGGGCTGAACGATTCCCGCCGGCTGATTGTACTGGCCTGTGTAGAGAAAATAGAAATTTAAGGAATTATTAGTATACTTTCTCTTTTACACCAATACATCGCGATAAATAAACTGATTGTAAGGAACAGAGTTACATTGAAATTTAAGCGCATTCATTTTAGAATAATAACAATATCTGTGAAGTATTAACAAATATTATCATTCGAATCATTTTGTTTATGTATGTGGACAAGTCTAAGGTGTTTTGGCCGATACGCTATCCACCACATTTCAAAGATTGTACCTGAACATTGGAACAAGTTGTAATCTCTTTTAGCTGGGATCTAACCAGTAATCAAGGCGAATCGATAGTTTCAGTGTTTAAATTCCACAATGCTTAATGACAAATGGAACACATTTACACTTGCCCACACATTTCACAAAAATTTAGCATTTGAAAATAAAGAGGTTTACACAAATTAGGCATAATTTTACCACCAACAGACATTTAACACAATTGTTAGGTAGATTACTGTAAGTACATTTGTCTATCTCTAAATTTAGTGTGAGTGATTCTTAAAATTATCGATGACCAGAATTTCTTTTCAGGACAGTATCAGTGGATAGCACACGTATATATTAGTGTGTATAAGATTAAGTATTTATCATTTCAAATATAACGCGGATTAAACTCTATTTAATATAGCTCTGATATTCCTAGGATCACAGTCTATACTATCTATTGATTGAATTCCTTTATGAACTATTTAATGAAAAGATCAGGTTTGTTATCAAGTATCTATAGATTGAAGTTGAAACAAAAACACAAACAATCGTTATTTACATACCGGTTGTAACAACCATCGGAGTGTTCTGTTGGGTGTACTGTAAATGAGATTGACACAATTGAAATAAAGGTTAGATAAAGGTTAGATGAAAACCAAATGATGGAGACCCTATCTTCTTTTGTATAGTTTACAATACATTTGATCAACTAATACGCTGATGGACAGCATTATTCTGACTTCACCTCGTGCTGATGTAGCGTGTATCGTGTGATCATGGCAAGGAATAAATTCTATCAGGTACCCATTACTTCAGCTTGATTGAGAGTAGCAAATGTATATTTATGTCTTGCCACATGCCATTGGTGCCATGCAGGGGCACTCATATCAATTTGCAAATGATGTCCTTTGGAAGTATTAAGTGTCCGTTGTGCCATGCGGGGGCTCGAACCCACGACCTTGGCGGGTTTGTAGCTCCAATGAAGTCATACTACTTGACTGCTACACTCAAGCATATTATACTGGAAACAGCAACAACAACAAATACTAGGACATTTTTTGTTTTTACCTATCTACCCTCTTTATTGATTATATATCTGGTAAAAGGAGCGTTTCTGCAAACTTTTGGACGGGACGAGTCTTAAGGGGATGATGTTGAAAAAAGTTTGCAAGTTAGCTGAAATATACTGATAAGCAGAGCTAAACAACAACAAAAGATCCGGCCATTCAAATGCATATTTCTAACGAGCAGAAAACAAAACAAGACAAGGTCATTACTTTTTGCAATCATAGCATACAGCCGCCTTAAAATTCAAAATTCCTGATTAAAAAAATTGAGTTGGGGCGGGTACACCCCATTCAACCTCGACCTTCGCTCACGGTTGATGTTTTCTTCCTAAGGAGCTTCTCTTAAACCAAAAGAGTGGAAATTCACCTTTAGTGGAAATATAGTGGAATCCGCTCCAAGTATACGTGGTTGAATTACTCCTTTGACCATGGATTCCACCATTTGAGGGTGGATTTTACACTCTAAATGAAATATAATTTGACTCTCCACAAAAGAGAGTGCCTGTCCACTCATTTACATTTAGGGGGGTACGACAAATACTCACCACAGTGGTGGTGGTTCGTGTAGACGAGTTGCCACAGGCCATGCCACCACAGCAGTAGGCTGAAGCCACAATGGCTACCACCATCTCGATCAGGCCAAGGATTGCCAACAGAGAGTCAGATGCGATACTTCCCTCCTGTTAATCGAATTCGGATAGTTTATTTAATTATCTATTTATTTCTTAATGAATTATTCATTACTAAGCAAACCAGCCAATATTTATCGGGTATAGCTTTTCCCAAAACAAATCCGAAATCAACTCTCTGCATTTGATTTCTAAACAGAAGGAAAATCAAAGCAAAGTTTGCTAAGCTAAAATGTCTGGATATGTGTTTAACTATCGTAGGGATATCCCAAATGGGAAAATATAATAGATCAAAATGTCCGTGACCATTCGACTTTTAGCAACACTGTATTTAAGCTTCGAACAAAACGGGATCATGCACGATTTCATCGAAGAGAATTCCGTACTGGTCATCCAATTTCGTTGACAAAAAACTGTTACAAGTAGCAGTTTTCTTAAACATTGAATATGTAATAAAAGTGAACCGTTGTCAGTTTGTAGATAATGAGTTTTGGGAATCGTCAAAATCAAAACAAAATGCACTGAAAAGCAGGGACATAAAAAATTTCATCTAAAGAATCATAGAGATTGATCAATAATGTTCTGAGAGGATGGCAACTTTATCTATCAAGAATAAGCCATATTTTAACAATCATTTCATGAAAGGGGTAAGGGAAATGCATTCCAACTGTATGGGCAACATGCAGTGTGTATACATACCCGTAGTCCTCGATCGTAGCCATAGTAATAGTCATAGTCATAGTAATAATAATAGTTACTAATGACTCCTGCCCCAATGGCACCAGCAATCATTTGACCAAACGCAACATTGGCCGTGATGATACACATCGTAAGATAGCCGATGATCTAAGAAAACAATGTTTTTTTGTAATAACTCTTTGAAAAAACAGCAACAGCAAAACAAATAAATATAGTATATACTGGCCGATGTATTATTTCATATTTGTAACATATGTAGTTGCTTACTGTTGAGTAACACTATCATTTCCTCACTTAAAATCGATTTAACTAGTCTTTAACTGGCCTTGGGACAAACTGAGTGTGTAGATTGGCTGTGGTGCACGTGCGCGCGTGTGTGTGTGCAGTTGGTGGGTGTTAGCTGTATACCTATGAACCCTCGATTTAAACCAGAAACGCGTATATCTAAAGGGGGTATTGATAATGAATATATATATTTTAAATGAGACTAAAAGAATACAAAAACATACATACCACACAACTGTTCTTCTGCATCGAACATATTCCTAAGATTCCGGTAGGAATGTAGAACTAAGGGAGGAGAATAAGCAACCTTCATTAAAATCAATATTACAAAAGTAAACTGTATATTAATGTACATTGGACCTCCGTTTTGATTACTCTATTGAATATTCCAAAGCAATCGTGCGTGGGGTGTGATTACCTATTAAATCATAATCTAATGCTCAATTCAATTCAATTCAAAAGACTTTATTTCCATTAAAAACGAACAAATATATACATTTGATATAGTACAGACAGTTCAAAATATATAAATCATGAGCATTATGTTAGGATAATTTAAACAAACTGTGAAAAAGAGTAGCAGGAAAAGGGAGCACCTGTAGAAACCTTGTTTTAGCTTGCTGATTCAGGCGTCCAAATGAACAAAATAATTACACAGCTATAGTAACATAATAATGAATATTGCGCATGGATTCATCTACCCCTCCCTCCACCTACCACCTCCCCCTCCCCCTTCTCTCTCTTTATAGTAGTTTACAAAATTGTATTTTTACAATTGTAATTGTATTATACTAAAACAAATTAAAGGGATAATAGATATATTTTAAGATTTGTCTTGAAGGAGTTCAAGTAAAAATATTGTGCTTGCACATTTCAAAAGGTGATGGGCTTCATTGCGATAGTGATAATCATGTATGAAAACAATTGCATTCCACACAGAAGAAATGACGAACGGAGACTTACCAGAACACTGGCCCAAATTCCCATGGCGACATAGCCTACTCTGGTGTGGAGGACCAACTCGGCGATGGCGACGACGATGCTCCCGATGCCGAGGAAGAGCTGCAGCCAACCAGTTGCTCTCCCGGCAGCTCCGTTAAAGTTCTGTGACACACCGCTCGATGAGTTAGGGTTCTGCACCGCGTTGGCATAGCTGACTGGAGCGGGCTGGTGGACGTAGACAGTCTGACCCGGGACTCCAGACTGGGTGGGATAAGACGTGGCCTGCATATCAGAAGTAACTTGCTGTATAGGGTAAGAAGGTTTTTTTAAAAACTGAACATGGCTTTTGAAGACCAATAATAGGATTACAAATACACTTATTGTTGCAATTTTAGGACTGAAGGACAGTTGTCCCACTGGACTACCACCTCGTCACAACATTGGCAAGTGAGAAAGGAGGCGAGAATTCCAGAATGTACAGGTTTGTGTTGGGTACCCCTAATGCGCAATGTAGCTGATTGATTAATTGAACTGGTTTCTTGATTTTAAAAAAGAAACATGCATTCAAAATAGCATACTAAGGCTGAAACAAATTGAATTTAGAAAAGATTAAAAATTACGTTAGAATACAATTCATTGAAAATTGTTTAGAATAAATGCAGTAATATGCATATTAATATAATAATACAAAGTAGGAACAATATTGCACCACACAAAATTAACACTGAAGTGAAAAAAAAATGCTGGGAAATGAAAAGGACAGGCGAGATAAAGCTTGAAATAGAAGAAGAGGGCAAACTTTAGGTGAAGTAATCGAAAGAATTTAACACAGAACAATTCAAATTCATCGGCAGTAGATTTACATTTATAAGGTTTGGAGACATATTTGGATCAACATTGAAATTTAGGATAAAAACATAATTTCAAACAATGGTGAGAGATATTAATTTTAAATTCATTTTAATTGGAACACACAAATCTTGAAAGATAGTAAATTCAAGTATTAAAATATCGATGAGTTCTATATTCTTCCAGCGTTTTATATAAATAATTTAGAAAACGCATCAGACCTCTGGCTGTATATGCATGAATGAGAAACACACAGAACCAGAAATTGGATGTATATCGACAGAGTGCACCAATAATACATGGGTATATGTGGGCAGTACTAAATTGCCCACGACTGCTACATACAATAAACTACGCCCTACATGATCTAGGACAAATATTCCTTTTTAAAAATAACTCTCCAGTAAACTACCCCAGACAACTACTCCTAGCACGAGTACCTTCAGGTCAATAACTCCCCGGTTATCCCGGACAAGTAACCCTAGGATTAGTAACCTTTCGTTAATCGGTCCCTGCTTACTTACTCCCTGGTCAACTAACGCCGGACAACTTTAATATACCGTTTACAATAACTGTCCGAGCAACTTCTCAGGACAACTACCCCGGACAACTTCCCCTAAAACAATAGGCCTACCTCTAGGATAATTAATTAATCACACCAGGAAATTTATCCCAGGACCACTAACCTCTAGTCTTTTTTTGTCCAAGGAGGACACGGGGTATATCTTAATGGGGAAGTAGTCCGAGGTGAATTATTTAAAAGCTTGTTAGGGTGAGTACGTTGCATGTAAGGTAGTGTATCTACTGGCTATCAACAATATAGAAACGCTTCCGTTAGCAATTTTGTATTCATTGGTCATATGATAACAATTTAGTTTCCTTTCAAGTCCAATAGTTATTTAAGTAATAGAGTGAATACAATATTTAAGACAAATATCTATTGCTACTCATTTCATAGGATCTATTACTCAATCTAAATTCATTTTCCTTTTACTTCCTTTTCTTTCTTTTTCTTCGTCTATTCTTCTCTTTCGTTTATTTATTTTAGGTGTGTATCGTTCTATAAGTCGTACTCGACACAAGTCTATGTGCTTTCATAATTTGTGCCTGCTTGGTAATAATACTATTAATATTCTCTTTAATTTATTTATGTCATTTTATAAGTATACAAATGTTTTACTTGACTATTTTGTTGATATGAAAAAAGAAATGGAAGAAAATAAATTGAATGGAAATGAATTATTGTTGTAATTCCCTCTCTGAAGTGACCCATTTTAATAAATGATAAGTAAGAACATAAATCTGCAACATATAGAAAATAATAACAAATCATCACTTGCACACAAAGCAACGCTCCAATGCGGAAATGTGAACGAAAGATGAAATGCTACATCATCTCTAATTATAGCATATGGCGTCATAGCGCGTTGTCATCGTTTTATGACGTATGTATACATTCATAGCGAGACCGCAAATGCACTCGAGTGTACAACACGAAGAGAAAGGTGCAATAAAATGCATTGTTTCTTCTTGAATCCAAAATAATGTGCATAAACAGTATATATATATATATATATATATATATATATATAGAGAGAGAGAGAGAGGGGGCAACAGTTGACTGGCAATAAACAAATTTTTTTGATCATCATATTCTTCATTTAACCAGGAGTCCTATGTCTTTAAACAAAACTGTGTATGCTTAAAGATGCATAACTTCTTTCTATTTTTACTGTTAAAGGTTAGCCAAACACTACTGCAATAAATGGACCGACATTGATTACTTAACTTGTTTGTTTATCTTTTGCATGTTCACACAATTATCGAACAATATAGGAGGTAATATAACTTAGAATGATTTTTCTCCTCTATGATTCGCACGAGCTATGGAATAATCCTTTGATCGTAGTAAAATAATGCATGAGAGCCATTGCGACATTTATATAATTCCTTCCATTTTAACAATAGATCATTTATAATACGTCTGTCGGTTGTACGACTGTGTGGGAAATACAGAAAGCGGAACTGTGTGTCATGAATATACGATGTACAGTTTAACAGCTAGTGATGGCGACAGGAAAGATGGCGCCTATTTACCTGCATGCAATGTGTAACCATAGGCTTATGAGGCGATGGAGGACTTTGACACCGCCAAATATTAAGTAAAAATAAAAAGATAAATATGTTCTTGTTATGTTCTTTCATCTGTTGCTCATAATTGGTCTTCCAAAGTATTTTTTCTTCTTTTTTTTAGTATTCATTTTGATTTTATCATTCTTTTTTTTATTTTCTGTGATTTCCTTTCATATCATTTCGTATGAATATATCGTTATATTTGAACGTCTATTCACGGCCGTCAATGCTGAAAAGCAGCTACTTTCTCGGTGAAGAATACTAAGACAAATTTAACCTCAAGAAGACAACCTAAATTGATCGGCTATAAATATGTCAGTGCTCTTATTATTGTATCCCTTTTCTTTGTACATATCAAAATGTCAAACAACTTGATCTGGTTAATAAATAATAGTAGAGTAATATAAATTTCTAAAGCACTCTTTTTGACCAAAAAAATGCCTTTTAATGGAGTAAGTATTTTTTTCGGTACAACTTGATGCTTGTATTGTCCGAAAAGCTTCATAAAAATCAGGAGTACATGAGCATGCCCTATTTCATTCAGTAATTACAGAGGTTTCAAGACTTGCAAGCCTGCTCTACACCATGACCCTTCTAAACTTTCACATCTTAACAAATTACAAATAATTCACGACGACCTTTAACAAGTACTAATACAAGAAGATTTCTAAAACTCATTGGAAGCACATATACTATACAAGGATGGAATAAGTATTGTTGTTTATAGTATCACAAATTTGATGATTTTCATTCCTGATCAACAAAATATCAACATCTCGTTCTCTATCCTCTCTTGTTAACGGTTATTATGACATATTGCGTACTTTCTGAGCACTCTCCTTGATCAGAGTCGTATCAAAATGGGAAGAACCACACCAGATGTACAATTCGCAGCCTTACCATTAACATAGCTGTGTACCTAATATTTCCAATAAGCCTACATACATGTACCCATCAACAAAATGGCGACTTAAAGTAGAATTACAAATGATAATGATCTCATGATTTGAATCATATAAGCAATAAGATAATTCTACTCAGCATTCATCAATACTATTCCAGTCAAAACATACCCGCAATAAATTTTGCTGGAACTATCGCGCTAATGGATAAAATACAGATGAAACTTACCTTGGGTGTCTGTTTAAAATGTCTGCTTCAAACCAAGACCTTTTATTACGCTGTATATTCGCACACACTGCAGTAGATATTATAATAATACTGTGAGCCTTATTTACAATAGAAAAATGGATCCCGTGTGAGTGGTTTTATACTGACGTATTCAAGCAAATATTTGACGAAATGGAATGCATTGGGTAATGAGGAATAAACATTGGACGGATATGATCAGTGTAGCGGGCGCTCGACCTGCGGTAAATTCATCTTTAATAACTCATTGAAATATGATTCCAGATGTATCATATTGAATTGAATCTCTCTCTCTCTCTCTCTGTTTTTCCTTTAATTCCTCTCTTTGTCTTGGTCTCTATCTCTCTCTTTCTCCCTCTCCCTCTGTCTGTCCTTTAATTGCTCTCTCTGTCTTGGTCTCTCTCTCTCTTTCTTGGTCTCTCTCTCTTTCTAATAATTCCTCTGTCTTTATTGGTCTCTCTCTCCCTCTCCCTCTCTCTCTCTCTCTCTCTCTCTCTTTCTCCCTCTCTGTCTTTCCCTTAATACCTCTTTCTGTCTTGGTCTCTCTCTCTCTCATTTTCTCTCTATCTCTGTCTTTCCCTTAATTCCTCTCTCTGGCTTGGTCTCTATCTCTCTCTTTCTCCCTCTCCCTCTGTCTTTCCTTTTATTCCTCTCTCTGTCTTGGTCTCTATCTGTCTCTTTCTCCCTCTCCCTCTGTCTTTCCTTTAATTGCTCTCTCTGTCTTGGTCTCAATCTCTCTCTTTCTCCCCCTCTCTCTCTCTTTCTCCCTCTCTGTCTTTCCCTTAATTCCTCTTTCTGTCTTGGTCTCTCTCTCTCTCTCTCTCTTATAGTCTCTCTCTCTCTCTCTCTCTTTCTCTCTATCTCTCTCTTTCCTTAATTGCTCTGACTGTCTTGGTCTCTATCTCTCTCTTCGTCCCTCTCTCTCTCTCTGTCTTTCCTTTAATTCCTCTCTCTTTCTTGGTCTCTATCTCTCTCCTTCTCCCCCTCTCTCTCTGTCTTTCCTTTAATTCCTCTTTCTGTCTTGGTCTCTATCTCTCTCGTCCTCCCTATCTCTCTCTGTCTTTCCTTTTATTCATCTCTCTGTCTTGGTCTCTCTCTCTTTCTTTGTCTCTCTCTCTCTATCTCTCTTTCTATTAATTCCTGTGTCTTTATTGGTCTCTCTCTCCCTCCCTCGCTCTCTCCCCCCTCTCTCTCTCTCTCTTTCTCCCTTTCTGTCTTTCCCTTAATTCCTCTTTCTGTCTTGGTCTCTCTCTCTCTTTTCTCTCTCTCTGTATTTCCCTTAATTGCTCCATCTATCTTCGTCTCTCTATAATTATCTCTCTCCGTAGTCAAATTTAAAAGCGATGACGGGTTAATACCAAATGATCGAAATATAAAAGATTATTGTAAAGATGATACGTTCACCGCAGGCTGTACCTCAGTGAATGATACAGCAATCATTAGATATATTTGATTTCCTGTATTTTAATGTTATAGACATGATTTATTTGGTGAGTGTGGAGGGGGGGGGGGTAAGTCGTGAATCTTAAACACACAGACATATTGAAAGCGGCCTTACGCCTTCTTTCAGCATGTCCATTGTGTTACAACAATTATATATACGTTTCCCCATATACTTTATCACTTTTTTTCAGTTTAATTGCATACTGTCTTGTTTTCAAAATTTCGTCCCGAATCTTCCCTTACATTTTTGAATGTTTGAAATAATATTCCTTTACAAATATTTGAACCTGGGTCAGGGGTGGAGTTTTTTTTTCATGACCGGGGCGAAATGCGAGGGACAAGGGAGCATAGTGAACGAGAGGGGCGAAGGTGACGGAAGTGACTACCCCCTCACAGGTTTTTAAAGTTTTGTTGTATTAAAAGTTTACATTCCTTAGCAAAACTATAGTATAAAAACACTTCACTTTGCCGGTAATTAGTGTGCAGTCCGAAGGGTTGTTAATATTTAGTAGGTAAATTTTAGTAAGTAGGGAGCTTGGGCATGGATGGGATTTCCTTTTCCCGCTCTAGGCCTCTGTCATGTACATGTATATTGATATCGCCTATGGGAGTAGGAAGATGTATACCATTTCCCCTTGGGCGACAATATGTTTATAACAAGGCAGGAAAGGACTCCTTAAAAGAGCAAGCGGAATATTCATTTTGTTTAGCACTGATCTATATCTATAACTCTTAATCTTGTAAACATACAGTGTAAATTGTGCTTACGTGATACCAACGGAATACAGATTTTCTATAATATTTTATTTGTACATTTTGAAGTATATTATGCGAGGGAGCGTAGCGAGGGAGCGAGAAAATCTCTGCATTTTTGCTTTTTTTATTAGTCTAAACGCTGCACTCTTGGGCTCAAAGTGTGTTGTAGTCTTTAGTCAATATTTGCTATACATTTTTGGGGAGCACTTTTTTCAAATTTTCGGGGGGGGGGGATGATCCCCCTAAAAAAAATGAGGGGACGTGTCCCCCCCCCCCGGATCGCTGCCCCTGACCTGGGTTAATACCTTAAAGCAGTATCATGTTTCCTTAATACCAAATTCCATTCTTGCAGAGGTATCGACGATTGCTTGCCGCAACACACTCCGGCACAGCCGTAGGCTGATCCTACAATAGCAACTATCAACTAAATCAACCCGATTACACCCATGATTCCGACCGAGGCAGTTCGAAACTCCTGCTATTGGAAACGAATAAAATTAAACTCTGCATAACTCGAAGTCGCACAAGTCGAAATTCCCCTAAGTCGAAACTATTATTTTACCTTTTATTATTATTCTACCTAATTATGCAAAACCGACATAATTTTGTTCTTCATTGGTTTAGGTAATCAGAACATGTAGTTTAAGCTTTTACCAACCTTTAGACAAAAATGCATCTCAGTCAGCAATACAAGAACACGCTCTTAATACTGGAAATTTACATTAAAATGAATCATGCCCATATTATTGACTTTGAAATACACCATTACGTGGACAAAGATGAAAAAATCAATCTGGATAAAAAGGATTAATCCTTCACGGAATTAAGCTCGCGAATATTGCACGAGTCGAATGCTGAATGCGATATATATAATATACCACGAAAGAAAGCCAATGTTATTATCATTATACGATACAAATTAAACTACATTGAAATCTAAAGGACTGAAAAGATCACATATCTATACATTTTATATTTTATAAAAGTTTCAATAAAAAGAACATTTGAATTATTGAAGCTATGAATTTACAGCTGCTCAAATATTTCATCCACACAAAACAGGAAAAAGAAATATGAAAGGTGTCTTCGACAATTTAATACGCGCCTTGTAAGATATGAGAATTCAGCTTAATATACAAAGCCTCATAACTGATATTCCAGAACAAAGAAGTTTCAGCTCGAAGGTATTTGTTGTGCCCACGTCAGCCTAAGCATATAATATGACTTCGAAAATAGAGAGAGTCATTTTCAAAAATAAAAGCATGATAAGAATGTGCGCGGAATAAGGCAAGATGTAAGGTATGAACCTCTTGTATTGTTTACTGCATTGTTTACAATGTCAACAAATCTAATTCAGACTGTTTAAAAATAACATATAATAATTTTAATCGATGCAATTTTCGTTTTCTTTGTTCCTTTCTGTCTGCTGTACTTTCTTTTAATTAGGGTTATTAAATTCAAACTTAAAACGAAAAAATTGCAATAAACACGTTTACCCACCCTTTTTTGATTTGTTTTCTTGTTTCAGCATTTGTCATGTTTATGGCGCTCTGTTATGCGTTTCAGACATTGAACAACGATAATTCATTGACGTTTTTTTTTAGAAGTGTTTTTTTTTGTCTCACCGATCTTCGTCAACTGAATTAATTAACGAATTTATTACTTCCAAAATGACAGTCAAAGATCGAAAGGCACACTATGAGTATATCATCTGGGGGGGGGGGGATGTTTCACAAAGATTCTAAGTTGAACTTAACTCTATTAAAGTTGGACTTAAAAATCATGGATAGCCATTTGTAGCCTTAAAATAAAATATATTCAAAGGCAAAAATTCAAGTATTTGACACTTTTCATAAATTCTACATCAAGAACATGAAATCTCCTTGATAATAGAAAATATGAATGATTTGAATCAACATTTAATGCCTTTTAAAATAACTTTTACAAAATATTTTCAAAGATGCAAACGGCTTTTCATAATTGTTATGTCCAACTTAGAGATAAGTTCAACTGAGAATCTTTGTGAAACACCCCCCAGGACAAACAAAATCAAAATGTTACACAACTTGATCTGGTGAATAAATAATAGTAAAATAATATAAATTTCCAAAGCGCTCTTTTTGACAACAAATGTCTTTCAAGGCGCCTACATAACTAGTTATACATTCATACATTATAACTAATAAAATACAGCCTATATATTACCAGTCAAAGCTTTGGTAATTGAATTATTTGTAGTAGGTCTGAGTTAACAGAAGCTGCTTAAGATTGGGAATGGTTTACGCAGGCGACCACAGTGGACATGGATACTGACGTGCTTGATAAACTCAGGTGCAGAATAGTGTGTAAGAATGGAAGGAAAATTTCAAAGACCAAGATTACAACAAATCCCCACAATTCTCCTTATCTGAACCACGAGGAGGTGACTGCCATTCATACACCGAAGTTGATATATTTTAACATACATTGATCTCCAAATAATATAAACAACATATATAAATAACAACAATGAGTTGAGAGGTAAACGGAGCAAGCAAGAAATTAATTCGTGTACAATACGGAAAACGGGAAATGCTTATTGCCAAATAGAAATATCTTTCTATACAAGAACGAAATAAGTATTTTTGTTTATAGTATCTCGAAATTTGATGTTTTTCATTCACGAGCAAAAAGAAATTCTTCGTCCTCTTTCCTCTCTGGCTCATGGTTATTATGACTCCTCGTTCGATTTTGCGTACGTATCAAAGTGGGGAGATCCACACCAGATGAAAGATTCGCATCCTTACCAATAACATAACTGTGTACATAATATTTCCAATAAGCCTACGTACATGTACCCATCGACAAAAGGGTGACCTAAAGTAGAATTACAAATATTGATCTCATGGTTTGAATCATATCAGCAGTAAGATAATAATAATAATAATAATAATAATAATAATGTCAACTTATAAAGCCACATATCTACTCTAAAAGACTGCTCAAGGTGCTCTGTACAATATCAAAATGATTATATAATATTAAAACTACAACATAAACAAATGGTGCTTAAGTTTCTTCTTAAATATTTCAATTGCTAAATTGGTGAAGTGTTCCATAATTTGGGTGCGATGTTAGCAAAAGCCCTGTCCCTACTGGTTTTGGGTGTACATAACTGGAGCAGTGAACCTGAACGTAAATTCCGTTGTGGGGTGTACGGTTTCAAAATCTGATACAAGTAATGGGGTGAAGAATGAAGAAGTGTTTTATAAGTAATGAGTAACAGCTTATGCATATTTTTGAGACTGACAACCAATGAAGAGATTTAAATTTATCTGAAATACTGTCTGATCTACTACGAAGAGTGACGAGCTGCCATATTCTGAACTCGTTTCAGACGGGCTATTTGATTTTGAGGTAGGCCAATACACAATGAATTACAAACGATGAATTACAAAAGGGTGAACAATCTTCTCAGTGGATTTCTGATTCAGATATTTTCTGATCCTCCAGATATTGCGAATATGGACTGATGCTGAACTAACAACTTTTGAAATCTGAGACTTCATGGTCATTCTCATTGGCTTTTGCCCTGAACATAATGTAATAACAGACTAAATTAGATAATGTGTAGAATATTTTAAAACTAATTAAATCAATTGTTAGCAGGGTGGGTGATAAGGATGGGGTCGTACTTGGTAACATTGGGGATGGGAGGGGATATTTGAATAAATTTTAATGATATTTGTTTTTTGTTTTATGGTTTAATTTAATTTAGTTTAGTACATGTACAGTGTATTTTAATTAAGCCTTACTATTTAGTATTATCATTACTTATTATATTATCATTATGTATATATTGGACTCCATGGAAGAACAGAGCCATTAGGTTAATGGCTCTGAAATGGACTATCCAACCGTTTTATCATTCTATCATTGTTATATAAGTCTTTGATTTTGTTATATTGTGTTATTGTTTTTATGATGATTTTCGGAAATAAAACAAACAAACAATTCCAGCATCAAACAAAAGTCCGAGATTACGAACCTGAAATTTTTCATTTCTGAATAGCCAATGATGATCTTTTGTGCAGAATATTTACTCAACTGCCTGGCAGATCCAATCAACATATACTCAGTTTTATCTTCAATTAACTTCAGAAAGTTATCATTCATCCACTGGCTAACCGACCTAAGGCATGATTCAAGAGTTTAGATACCTATATCAACATTACATTGGGATGGTTTTAACCGTAAGTGCAATTGAGTCTCAGGTTTACAGATTGAGCGACCGATATGGACATGCTGAGGGCAAAAGGATAGATATAATCTAAACCATTTCAAAGCTTGTCCACCTTTTCCCAGAGGACTCTTGAGACGTGAAAGGAGGAGTTTATGATCTACCGTGTCGAAAGCCGCGCTGAGATATAGGAGCACTAGAGCTGATACTTCACCATTATCGAATGCACACATAATATCGTTGTGAACACGCATAAGTGCTGTCTCTGGCTTGTATGCAGACTGGAATGCATCGCTGAGATCATGTTCACTGGTATGTTTCTGACTCCTTGCACAGACAACCCGTTTAGGTGTTTGCCAGGAAATTTCAGATTAGATATTGGTGTATAATTACGGAGAATTTTCTCTGTGTGTGTGTGTGTGTGTGTAATTTGGGTTTTTACAGACGTGTATCAATCATAATTATATTTACGTCCGGGGACCAACCTTTAACATATCACCATCCGAGAGACGTTCTCATCCAGTCCTGCTTTTTTCAGCAGAGGTCGAATGTAGGCAACTTTCTGGAAATATGGCTTCAGCAAAAGATTTGTTCACCAGAGAAGTAATGAAAGGAGAAAATACATTGACACATTGTTTGATCAGATACAACGGGACTGGATCCAGTTTACAGGACTTGATGGGAGCCTCCATAATGACCGCTTCAATTTCCTTCTTTGTTAATGGGCAGAATGTATCCAAAGTCGGAATGTTTGTAGCTGCTGATGAGGATGGCTGTATATTATCCATGTTAGATTCAGTATCATGCAATGTAAACAAAGAGCTAATATTTTGTTTGAGAAATATTCAGAGAAAGTGTTGACTATGGCCTCATCTGATTCAGATGTAGGCATTACACGTTTACTTCTACTGTTCAGAAGCCCTTTCACTATACATAATAACTTCTTCTCATCACCACGACTTTCATAAATTTGGGTTGAATAATGTACGGTTATGGCATGGTTGATCAATTTATGAACAGCATATTTTTGCAGATTAAAACTGTTCATATTAGAAGTGGTCTTGGCTTTGCGCCAAAGACGTTCGCATCTCCTACAGGCGAAGGGCTTGACGGCCTCGATCGAACTGTCCTATAGTGCTGATCGGTACATGCCTGTCCAGAACACCAATGAGCTGTTCCTCGTAACATCACACAGCACAGTCTACTGAATTAGGTTCAATGTTTATCCCTGAAAGTGACATACACACATCATTTGAACATTGTTTAATGTCCACTCGTTTCAAATTTCGAGTTTTAATCGCAGTTGAGAGAAGAGGTATCTTGGTAGGTTTAATCGTAGCCATGATTCCATAATGATCAGAGAGTCCCGGGCCCCATCTTACAAAGACATGCAATTGATCCAAATCAATTGCAAGTCCTCTAATCAATCGCAAGTTTGCAATCTCCTATCTCTTATGTATATAGTTGCGATTGATATCAATCGCAAATAAGTTCCGACTAATATCAACTCTTTGTAAGATGGGGCCCAGGATGAACATGAACCTCTGAAATCAGGTCTGAAGAGCTGCGAGTAAGCAGGAGATCGAGGCAGTGGCCGCGAATATGGGTAGGCCCATTACATTTTGCACAAGGCTATGCGACTGCAGTAAGGACATAAAGTGATTTGAATTGCGATCAGCAGGATTGTCTACATGGATGTTGAAGTCACCACATATCAAAATGTCAAACGGATGAAATAAATAGTGATGTTATTATATGTTATTTCTAGGTGAATAGACTAAAAAGTGCCAAATTTTAAATGAAGAAACCCAACCCGCCGCCAACTTTGTTCTGTCTAGGTATATGAAGAAATGAGTAGCCCACAGGAGTGAGTTCAGCAATCACCGCGCTGTCATATTGGCGCAACCACGTTTCTGAAACGGCAACGATATCTAAATTATGCTGCAGTACGAGTTCAGTAAAGTCAATCGATTTGTTCCTTACTGAGTATTTATTGAACAGAAATTCAACTTGGATTAATTATTGCATAGCAGAGACCTCCGATTGGCATGGCAAGTGTCAGGCGCGCATTCAGGCGGGGTGGGGGGCACAGCCGGCCCGTTCCCCGCCCCCTCCCTTTTGGCGACTAAAACCAAAAAAAGGGAGAAAGAAAGAAAAAGAAAGATAAGAGGGGAAAAATAAACTTTAAAAAAATATCTGCCCATCATCCAGTGGCATAGGCGTAGGCACCCTACTTTTCAGCCTGGGCGAGCCACGGACTTCCTGGTGTTCACTTTTCTTCCCGATTATTCCTATTTCCTTCTCGATTTTGCAAAAAATCTTTCCCATTTCGCCAGATTTTTCATTTGTCTTCTCAAATCTCCCCTTTTTTCCCTGATTTTTCAAAAATTTGCTTTTCATGGGAACTTCCCCCCCCCGTACACTGCCATCATAAACAGCTAATGATTGCTGTACCGGAAGTTGTACACAAGTAAAGGTCCGTTCATACTAGCATTGCCATGCGTTTGTAGAGACGATTTCTCAATTTATTTATGACATCAGAAAATTACTGATGTACTTTTTAATCTCATGTGCAGATACCGTGTAGACTCGACTCTAACGCAATTTGGTATTCCTACTTCCACCTTCTGTTATTCGTAAAGAAAGTTTTTTCTGAGACATTAATTCTAAAGAAGATATTTCCAAGGCACGTACGGACGGTTGTAATTTATTATGTAAATACTGTAATATTATTCTTGGTTACGCAGAATAACCAATCAAAACTCGCTCTTTCTCATGATATTTGGGTTCTATTACGTGGAGGGAAGAACAGAGCAGAGCAGCATCCCGGTTGTTAACACATTATGGGGCGTTCCCACTATCACGATTGGCGCCACGATTGAAATTGTGGTCTTAATCGTGATGTAATCGTGGTGATCCTATCAGATATTATCAGATCTTGAGGTCAGTCGTGGCAATCGTGTTGATCGTAGGAAATTTTTGGACGGTTCAAAAATGTCTACGATCAACACGATTAATTGTCAATCGTGATCATCGCATCAGATCGTATTGGATCGTAATAAAACGCAACATATCGCATCTAATCGTGCTTCCTAATCGTGGTGATCGGGTTCAACCTTAGAAAAGACAAACACCACGCTCTGTTGAGATGTGTTGCGATCTGCCACGACCTGTGACGCTCTGTCGGGTACCATTGCTCACGACCTGACACGAACGACTCAAGAGCAGATACAAGATGATACGAGTAGATGCGAGTAAATGCGAGTAGATACGAGAAGTCACGCTTTTACCCGGACGTTTACGATCTGTTACGAGTTCTCGCGCCCAGTATATTTATACTTTCTCTCCTTCCCTCTCTCTCTCTCTCTTTTTTTTTAATTATATATATATCTCTCTCTCTCCTCTTTCTCTCTCAACCATTTGTTTCTCATTCACTATCATTCTCTTTATAGTCCTTAATCATAATAACTCCTTTTCCTTCACTCCATCAGCTTCTTCACCCTCACACTCTCTCCCTCTTGTTGTTAATATTCCTTCTCCCCTCTCTCCCTCTCTCCTCTCTCTCTCTCTTCTTATCAATCATGGAAGGTAATGTAAACATGTATACCATTAATTTGCAGGCTTGAAATAGAAAGTTGTGTCCATACAATCAGAAGATGATAGATACCAACTTTATATATTTCGATAACATTATAGACAGATATATACATACAGGTGTGACAATTTTGCAGTGTGTAAACTATAGTGCCATACTATTAAGTATAAGGTCAAAAATAGCTTTTGTTCAGGTAACTGCTATTTAAACATCTTTTAAAATGTATTACATTATAGTTAATCTTTCACATGGAATTTTTTGTTGTTCTTGCACAGACATGGACAATGAAAGAGTTAAAATTCTCTCCCTTTTCTTTATCCATAAATATATGTCACCTATATTTAACAACTTTGCTGTAATTAACCTAAAATGAGTTTCCACTGCTCTAAAACATTGACTTAGAATAGTCAGTAAAAATAGAAAGAAAATCATGCATCTTCAATATCAATTTCCTGAATTTTTCAAAAATAAAAATAAAAATATCAAATATCATCCTCTCCACCTTCCGCGTCATGCAGCCTGGCCATCCTTTCCTGCCATGCGACCGCACCTTGTGGTGAGTTGAAGAAGGCCTTTAGGAGTTCCTTGTGATGATTTGCATCTGCTGTAGCTGAGTTGCGAGGTACAGAAGGTTGATTCACATTTAGCCAGTCCACATGTTCCCTCCATGCTCCTGGGATGACATTCTGGTTTTCCGCCTCAACCATATCATTCACATTGTTAGGCTTCTACTCTAGAGTCCTGAGGAAACACCTGAATCTATTGGCCAGGATACCGAAGGCATTTTTCACCACTCTTCTCCCCCTTGAGAGTCTGTAGTTGAAAATCCTCTCCTCCCTGGCTATCACTCTTCTTCCGTATGGCTTCATGGGGTAGTTCCTGAGTGCGAAGGCGTCATCCCCCAGGATGAAGAAGGGCATGTCTTGGAGGTCATCAGGGCTTGCAGTCAAAGGGCAGGGTGGGGTGAGTTCTAGGGCTTCCTCTTCCAGGCCATTGAACAGCTCAGAGTCGCCAAATATCTGATCATCTGACATGTGTCCTTTTCCACCAAGCTCGATCCACGCAAAGTTGTAATCTGCATCCACCAGAGCTAGGAGTGGTATCGAAAAGAAGCCCTTGTAATTGTAGTACAGGCTTCAAGTGTGGGGTGGCTTCTTGATAGCAATGTTTTTTGCCATCCAGGGCCCCAATGGCATGGGGTATGTTCCATCTCTGCTCAAACTGGTTAGCTACGGCTGTCCAGGCTTCAGGGGTGACAGGTAGGCCAAAACCTCATTTTGTACGCTTGCACAATTGCCTGGCACACTTCTGGAACCATCTCTGAGATGCTGGACACTCCACACCTAAATGCATACGCAAGGAACCGATAGTTGTCCAGTGGCAAGGTGCCTCAGTGTCACTGGCAGTTTCAGTCCAGGTGAGAGGGGTTGCCTGAAACTGGTGTGTCCCCTCTCGATTGCTGGGGCCACCCCCTGCAAGACTTCATCGAAGAGCTGTAGTGTTAATCTTGTGTAGTTTTGGAACGCTATTGGATCTTCCAGCCTCAATTTGGTGTCTAGGAGGCTGGAGAACTGGCCAACTGTTGTCTCGTCTCCTCTGTGAGCCATGGTTGAACCCAGAACTGCCTGACTGCAGCTCTCCTGTACTTACGTGATTGGGGCTGTGGCTGGTCTGTACCGTCTGGCTGCTGCTCGTCTTCTTCCTCTCTGGCGATAATAATATAAGCATACAGTAATACTGCAAATGTCACGTTGTCATCATCCTCAACTCCTGTCATCATCAATGGTTGTGGGCTGTAGTGATCACTTTGTAGAAGTTCAAGAAACAATGAAGTCCATGGTCAGTCGGCCTGTATATATATCCGTCGGGGTCCAATCGTAGCTCAAATCCTGATCACTCTCGACCCTTATCGTGAAAGACATCGCAACCACAACCGTATACTGTCGCAACAGAGCGCATCGGTTCGTGATGAACGTATCGGAAGGTATTCGAACGTATCTACACGTACCCGATCGTCCCAAATCGGGGACCCCGATCGTGATGATCGTGTCACATCGAGACCCAATCGTGGACTCAATCGGGACAATCATATCGGAACGTATATGATCGTATCTGAACGGGAGACCAGATCGTGTCACCTGAAATTGACCAATCGTGACCATATCGCAACCAAGCGCACCAAATCGTACTATAACGTATCGACTCGCATCACCTCGTATCCAAACCTAGCAATTCAGAGAATTTCCACGATCAGCTACGAATGGCCAATCGTGGGGTTCGTAACGGATCGCACGACAGTGGGAACGCCCCATAGCAGCTGTACTATCTATGGGGATTCGAACCAATTTCTTTCCGAGACCATCGGCTTAGCTCTCAACAGTTACCCCCTTCCCGATGCTGTCTGTGCAGTTTCACTCTTGTGTATAAGAGGAGAAATGGATCCCTGTAACCTTGTTAACTTCGTATTGGTAGCTGCTCTGTAACTCATCTCTATGTTTTTTCCTGGTATTTATCGGGTATGTACTCTTATATTTATGATAGCCATTTTGGCAAAAGAGAAACAAATTAGGTGGTTTCTTAACAAAGATATTGGACTGAATTAATTATGCTAAATACGTTTGTAGACGACTTTATTTTCAGTCATTAAAAGAAAGATCGTTTACTTTGACAGTCAATATATGAAA
The DNA here is from genome assembly GCA_037976565.1 of Mesocentrotus franciscanus. Taxonomy (NCBI): domain Eukaryota; kingdom Metazoa; phylum Echinodermata; class Echinoidea; order Camarodonta; family Strongylocentrotidae; genus Mesocentrotus; species Mesocentrotus franciscanus. Next base: position 16,984,595 of record CP137668.1, read on the forward strand.
ACGAAAATAGTAATGTTTTTTGAATTTTAGCGATATTCAGTTGTCAATATCGTGAATTTTCTTTCCGTTGTGGTTTTACGTGATAGTCATTAGAGTGGACATCGGTATTCGCCCTTGACATTGTGAAAGTCATTCTTGTCGAATTCCTCGAAAGTATGTATTTGTTTTTCTCGTATAAGAAATGTTACTAAATAATTAATACATTTTTAGTAGCATTAGGAGATATGAAATTGTATGCTGTTACACATTTTTGGAGGTTACTTAACCTTGTTCGACGACGCTACTTATTATAGGTGTAAATGCAAACCAGACCAAAGCATTCACGTCCCTGATCACGTCCAATCTCATATCCATTTCGTGACCAGCCGATTGTAGGCATTTCCCAGGGTCCACTTAAATCTCCAGACGCTCGCTCAACATCAACCATGCAGTGATTCACTCATCGCCATGCTTACGATTGAATAACAATAAACGATGATTTTAACCAAAATTTACCTTTCTTGTGTCTTTATATAAGCTTGTTGATCTTAATCTTGAACATTCATCTTAATTGTTACACAATTGTCCTTTGATCTCCAAATATCACATATGGTCGAAATTAATACAATCACACGAAGACAACGAGGTTGAAAGCTTGTGTAGCCTCCCTGGTTCCTACCTAACAATCCCTGGATATACCTCAAATCACAGCTAGTCATCACCTCGCCAAGAGATGGCGCTATGTCACTTATATGGCACCAACAATAGGTGTATTTCGGACAAAAATATTTCGGACAAAAATATTTCGGACAAAAGAGGTCCTACTGACCGAGATTTTCATCGTCGCCGAGTTCTTTTCCTGGTATCGTCAATGTCTGGATTGGGTCTTCGCTCCTAGACTAGTTCATCCAAGTTCAAGTCATTTTAGCGTCTCTGAAGTTTTGGAACATTGACAGTCTTCAAAATCAACGTCGTGACGTGTCATATAGCTCCGATTAGTGTCATTGGACAACGCCCCCTATCGTCAGAGTCCAGCAGCCTAACATATTAGCCTATGGACTTTTACCCAAAAAAAAAATCGTTAAAAATTCATTTTTTGTTTAAACAAAAATCACATCCACCCAGACGTACGTTGACACTAGCTCTTTCATTGGAACCCTCGTGTCCCAGCATTGACTTTTGAAAGTTCACCCACCATAATTTGATGAAAATAGGTCGCCAGATCGCCATTGCTTAACACATGTGCAACAAGTCGATCTTTGGACGCAATTTGCCACGCGAGTGTAAGGTTAAAGGTCAATCACACGAAGTATAACAAGCATGAATTACCATAGATCAGTTCTAATTGGTTCATTATGTCCATTTCAGCCAACCCCACCGTAATTTTTCCATTTACAACATTTTGCTGAGGTAAGCAAAAACATGAATATTCATGACACGCCATGGACTATTCGATTATTTACAGAGGGGCGCAATTGTGCACCACATCAAACTCCCCTACTTTCATTCAAGTATTTCATTGTATTATTTAGTTTAGTAGGTTTATTTTACTAACTGTTTAATTATAAGATATCAATGATAGTTTAAAGATATGGAAAAGGTTCTTGTATTTAATATTTAGCAAAGCAATCTCACATTCAAAATCGCTATCAAGTGTCGTTTGCTCCGCCGATTGTCGTCTGCTATATACGTTCAAACTAGGCACATATTTATCCGTGGATTGTGTTGTAGACAGTTTACTCGTCATGGTAGATTTATGGTTATAGCCATCTGTCATTTATTAGTCTTTGATTGTTGACACACATACAATTACCACACACACGAGCACTCTCACTTTCCTCCCCAACACACCATTTCCGCACACCCGGTTCACACATCATACCCAATGGCATACACCCTGCAACATAGTGGAACATTCTACGAAATTGACATTTTCCCTGCAAAATACGTGCCTTCACGGTTGTTTCATCGCAAAGCATGCCGGGACAGATTCCTAGTACGCAGTAGATTTTCACCTTCGCCGCGATCAGCTGTTCCGTTGCCAACAACGGGATTTTTATCCTGTCGAATCAACACGACTTCATAATCTGGTACAGGATCCGTTATTCTGCAGTGATTTTTTTCATTCCAGTATCATTTGTACGGTAAGAAACCAAAGTCTGTGATTATGTATTATTTATGACGATCCTTCAACCTAAAACACGAATGTTTAGCAGTTTAATAAGGCAAACCATCGACGCAAACTGTACACACAAACATTTGAACATATGGGACTATAAATTCATACAGCGGAACCCACTCTCATTAGCCCACTTTACTTCGTATTATCAGCTTTATTTTTTGAAGGATCGTCATAAAAATACATAATCACAAACTTTGGTTTCTAACCGTACAAGTTATACTGGAATGAAAGAAATTCACTGCAGAATGACGGATCCTGTACAAGATTATGATGTTGATTCGACAGGATAAAAATTCCGTTGTTGGCAATGGAACAGCTGATCGCGACGAAGGTGAAAATCTACTGCCGGACTAGAAATCTGTCCCGGCATGATTTGCGATGAAACAACCGTGAAGGCACGTATAGACCTCTTGAATCATGTAAGACGTAGTTTACCCTATTCTGATGACTTGAATGCATGCCAAGATAACAATGGCTGCGTTTCCATACAGAAATAAAACTAGTTTGCCATTAAAAATGGTCAATTTTTCGATAATTTCACAAAATATATTTGCTGATTGGCTAGTTTGGTAGTGACGTCGAACGAGCTACGTTCGTGCTGGCAGTGGTCCAGCGGGCGAAAATGAGACAACCGGATCGAGCAATATCTCTCGCGTCAACAAGTCTTCGCAGCATTTTGGAAAAACATTCATATTTCTTATATTCTCAAATCATAGTTTACTCTATTTTTATTCATGCAAAGCAGAATTTCTTTGATTGTATGAACTAATAAGTTTTTTGAATATATTAATTGGTAATTGGAATCAGGGGCGGATCCAGCCGGCGGCAAGGGAGGGGGCCTAAAAAGGGGCCCACTTCGTGCGAAAATTTGAAAATCGTGCCGGTCGATTTTTCGCTCAGTGGGGTAGTGAGCCAAAAAAATTTCCCCTCCGGGAAGGGTAATTTTTTTCCCACCTCCACCCTCCCCTTGGGCGCCAGGGGTAGTGAGCACAATTTTTTTTTTTTTGGCACCCGAAAATTTTTTTTCCCTACGGGAAGGGTTATTTTTTTCCACCGCCACCCCTTGTGCGCCAGGAGGGCCCAACTTGTTTTTTTCAAAAAGGGTGTTTTTACCTGGTTTTTTTCTAGGGAGGCCGGGCCCCCCCCCTGGATCCGCCACTGATTGGAATTGCCTTCAATTTATCGACCAGTCAGGTCTTTCTTCGATTATGACAGACATCTCCACTTTGTCAAATGTGAAACCAGTAGAATAGCTGAATTATAAATTGAAGTCACTGAACCGTAATTATTTTGTTTCTAAGTGCTTATTTATCTTGAGAGATCACGTAGTTAAAAATTTGGGATGCTATTAGTCGCCGTGTTTGATTTATTGGTCAAGAAGTTCATGTCTGTAATAATGAACATTGCTTGGGGATGTGCCCGAGACGTGAGGGTGATGGCTACCCCATGGGCCAGGGTTAGCTAGATGCCACATCTCCATAGCTAAGAAGTTCAACATTTAACCTTGCATTAGAATTGCTATAGTTAAGTAGCATGTATATGCTTTGCAGAACCCTTTGTGATGTAATCTTGTTCCATAATTTGTGACATGAGAAAGGCAATCTTGAATGAAAGAACCCTGGGCATTCACAAACAGTTCACTTTGCATTCCCTGGAGGATCGTAAGAACAGTCGCTATACAGACCATATAAATCAATTTACAATGCAATGTAACAAATCAATATTTTGTTTGTAAACATATATATCATATAAATCAATTTACAATACAGTGTATACCCTAACTGAAGATAATGAGGCTTGTTTTAGGTCTATATCTGACTGTTCAAGTATTAAAAAAACAGAGCCATCAGTGCTTTTACTCGTTTAAATAGGGTTTCCTGAACAATGACATCCAAATTCGTTGAATTTGATAATATTTTCAAAATGCCTCTTACGTGGATTTTTTTATTTGGATGAATTGCTATGGGGGACACTAACGTCGTACGACTTGTCGCAAAATACCAGATTATGGACTTAAATCTTCAAATTTTGCGAGCGAGCAACAAGTTTTACTTCATTAAGAATAAAAGGAGTAAAACTATACATTTCTCAGCGGCGGATCCAGGATTTTTTCAAGGGGGGGGGGGGCACCTCTGGCAAAGTTTTAAAAAAGGATGGTAACGAAGCTTTTACATTAAAACTTAGATATATATGAATTATTTAGTGGGGCTTATTTTGCTTTCTAATGGATCCGTACAATATGGCAGAGCTTGTGGGGGCCTGGCAGAACCCCTGCCGGGGGGTTCCGGGGCAGAGCCCCAGGACGCTCTCGAGTTTTAGCAATTCAGAACCTTCAAGATGACCGTCTTGAGCTATGGGAACTCACACTCTCTCCTGGGGACAATTTTATACAACAGCGGGTGTCTTGGGAACCACTTCTATCTTTACTAATGGGGTCCGCCTTAGGGTCCCTGGTGGGTTGCAGAGGCTGTGCCCCCGCCAGGTTACCAGGAGTCGGAGCCCCCGGAAGCTCTCGAATTTTTTGGAAATTCAGAACATTCTAGATAGTCGCCGTGAGCAATAAAAACTCTAATCCATCCCTTTAAATTTAAATTGCACTGCCCCTATTGCTTTTTTTAAAGAGCACACAAAAACCTGAGATTGGGCATTCCATCTCATTTAATAGTAGCAGAACATGCCCTTAATACTGGACACAACATTCAATGACGCACTGCTGGTCAAGTATAGTAGAGGAATCCATCTGAATAAAAGGGATTAATCCTTCACTGAATGAGGAGTCTTGCTATACATTGTTACTTTTCTCCGATCCTGTGATCTCGATGCAGCAGGCAGCAAGAAATTGTGTAAATAAAAAGAAGTCCACGGGAGTGGTTGTTAGAAGCTTAAACTACATAAAACTCACACTCCAATTTTGTACGACAAAAGGTTGTCTTGGGAACCACTTCTATCTTTACGGAAGTGGTGCAGGGGCAGAGCCTTTGCCGGAAGTCTACGGGGCTGAACCCCGGGTAGTTCTTGAATTTTTGAAAATTGAGAAAATTTCAGAAATTACCCCTCTCTCTCTCTCTCTCTTATAGACAATTTTATAGAAGTTTTTATCTCGTATTATTGTACTTTCGTCTGCAGACATCTTAGGCTCATTTCGAGCCAACTCTTCGAAAATGTAATCTGTAAGTGTAAATTTCTCTCTTTTCTCTCTCTCTCTCTCTCCTTTTCCTCCACCCTTTTATCATAACTCTTTTACATTATTTTATCTTTTTTCCCCCCATTTTTCCTTCCATAGTTTTTTCTCTTTTTCCCATTTCCATTTGTTTAGGCCGCCAAAAAAAGGAGCCGCGGCTGATCCGGCGCACAGTGGGCCAGGGAGGAACCAAGTGCTCCAAAACTCATTTTTGGTGATTTCTTCTTTTTTTCTTCTTTTTTTCTTGCCCAGTTGAATGAAAAAAACATGGAAGAATACCTCAGTAAAATATTTAATTCCGGTATGCACAGTAAGGGTATAAATTTACTCCTTCAAACAGCAACATCTTACATGTTCACAGTTTTAGTGCAAACATGACGTATTTTATAAATCTTTCAATTTTAATAACATGGAGTTTTGTATTGATATGCAATTCACATATTCTTGATAATTCATTTCACTGCATGAATGGGTTAAAAATGGATAGAAACACAATCTTCATATATTATTATAGGGTAATTCACTGAAAAATGAACTAATTATCCATGTTTGTTTAATAAATCCAGAGGAAATGTTTAGATTTCCAGGGATTTCAACTTTAATTTTTTTACCAACTTTTGCTCTGATGTCTACGCTTTAAGTTGATACCAGATCTGGCTGCCATCTTCTGCCTGTTTTTACATTGTTTATGTTTTAGCCGATTTTCCTTGCCACATTGCCCCAAAAATGTGTTTATTTTGGTCCGCGGTGTCAGAACAAGTGTTACGCGCCCGCACGCGCCGTAATTTATGACCGCGAATCCTTCATAATTCAGCCGCGGACCAAAATAAACACATTTTATCTTCAGCGAATGATACAACAAGCATTATATATTCGAATTACTATTAATTTGTATAAGTACGAACCCTGTCTTAAAAGTGTTATCGACATGATTTATTTGGTGAGTGGGGGGCAGGGTACGTCGTTAATCTTAAACACACAAACATATTGAAAGCGGCATTTGGCTTTCTCTCAACATGTCCGTTGTCTTTAAAGAGAAAGACCAGTTCTGGTCATGCGATTGCATTGTGAAAGAAACGTTGTGGAATCGATCAGAAAAGGTTCATCATCTAGCATATAAGTATTGGTGTGTACTGCAAGGTTCTGGAATCATCAAAATGATAAGAAATTTGGCCCAGTCTTGGTAAAGTTACAAGCACTGTACACAGAAAGATGTATATGGGACTACGCGACCACGTGCGCGATATCTATTTGGTCCCAATAGATATAATAATTTACCAAATATATCAATAGTAGGCGGTTTCCCGGCAAAATTTGTAGCATCACGTATTAGTCAAAACAAATTCTTTCATATGATTGGTTATGAGAGCTTTTATTTCATTTTTTGAGAGAGGGGCGTTTCCAAAACTGGTCTTTACCTTTAAAAAAAAAATATATATACGTTTCCCAGTACATTCTAACACTTTTTATCAATTCAATTTCAGACTTGTTTTCATTCAATTTCGTCCCGAATCTTCCCTTATCTTTATATGTAATCTTTAAATAATATTTCTTTAAAACTATTTGAACCTGGGTTATTTTAAAGCCAAGTCCACTCCGATTTTCAAAAATTATAGCATGTTGTAAATAAATCAAAGGTTAAAACTGCCAAATATCACGGGCGTACTTCAATCAGGTGATTTTTAAGAGCGATTTTTGTGTCGGTTATTTCGAGCAAAACATTTAAATTGCTGTACGGATATGACGTATGCTCCTCACAACGAAAGTGCCAGCAGTATACATTCTAACAATAGGCTATTTTTTTTCGTAATGTAACCAAATTTAATGCATACGTCTTTGTGAAGTGACTATATACAAACTATTTCATTCAGCTGATAAGAATAATAGTATTTCATTATTCTTAGCAGGTGAATGAAATAGTTTGTATCGAGGCACTTCACAAATACGCATGCATTAAATTTGGTTACATTACGAATCTGTGTTGTGACGACCTTACGTCACAAAAATGCATTGTGGGGGAAAACCGGCTCGATTATTAACTTGTTTTTTGCTCATCAAAAAAAAGAAAGAAAGTCTGATCACCATTTTCCAAAATCAAGTTATATATGGGCTTTTTAGATTTTTGTCTATCTAATCAGCTCAACTTTTCGGTGGAGTGGACTTGTACTTTAAAGCAATATCATGTTTCCTTACCACATTCAATTACTGCAGAGGTATCGACGATTGCTTACCGCAACACAACCCGGCACAGTAGTAGGCTGATCCTACAATAGCAACTATCAACTCAATCGACCCGATTACACCCATGATTCAATCCGAGGCAGTTCCAAACTACTACCAATGGAAACGAGTAAAATTTACCTCTGCATAACTAGAAGTAGCACAAGTCGAAATTTCCCCAAGTCGTATTAATTATTTTTATTCTTCCAAATTATGCAAAACCGACAGAATTTTTTTTCGTTGGTTTGTGTAAACAAAAACATGTAGTTTAAGCTTCTACAAACCTTTAAAAAAAATCCATCTCAGTCAACAGTATCAGAACACGCTCTTAATACTGGACATTAATATTGGTTGGAATAATGCCCATATTATTGACTTTGAAAAACACCATTTGGTGAAGAAAGGTGCAAAAAATTCCATCTGGATAAAAAAGAATTAATCCTTCATTGAATAAGACTCTGGCTGTTCACTGTCACCTATCTTCGCTCCAGTGATCTTTAGGCAGCAGAGAGCAAGAAACTGTGAGAATAATCACATGGCTTGGGAAAGTCTACATGAGTAGATGAAAGCTTGCATACTAGAGTTTAAGGTTTGTAAATTCTCAAATTACATGTTAAGCAAAACATTGGTTATTTACACTTCCTAAGTAAAATTTTGTTTTCAACCATGCTCTGTGGCCTCGGTGAAAAATAACATCACTCGGGAAATTCTTAATTTCTCGGTTCATATAATTATACAATATTGGCTTGAGAGGTATATCAGATACGTTGCATTCAGCTGGTGAATATTGCACGAGTCGAAGACAAGTTGCTAGCTGAATGCAATATATCTGATATACCACGAAAGGAAGCCAATATTATTATTATTATTTACATTAATAATTTAACTACAGTAAAATCTAAAGGACTGAAAAGATCACCCTTTTTTATAAATGTTCTACTCTATAAAATATTCTATAAAAATAGAAATTTGAAGTACTGAAGCTATGAAGATACAGCTGCTCAAATATTTTTATCCACGTTAAACAAAGAAAAACAAATATGAAAGGTGTGTCCTACAAAACGCGCCTTGTAAGATGTGAGAATTCAGCTTAATATACAAAGCCTCAAAAACGATATTTCAGAATATTGAAGTTTTAGCTCGAAGGTATTTGGTGTGCCCACCTCAGCTTAAGCATATAATATGACTTCGAAAATAGAAAGAGTCATTAAAAAAAAAGCATGATAAGAATGTGCGCGTAATGAGGCATGATGTAATGTACCTTTTGTATTGTTAGTGCATTGTTTGTAATGTCAACAAATATGATTCAGACTGTTTTAAAATAGCATATTATAATTTTAATCGATGCAATTTTTCTTCTTTTTGTTGTTTTCTGTCTGTTGTTCTTTCTTTTAATTTGCCTTATTAAATTCAAAAATAAAACGATAGATGCAGTAAACACAGTCCACAACTTACTACGCTTTCCTACCAACCTTTTGTAAAAGGAACCTTTTCCCTTTTCATTTGTTTTCTTGTTTTAGCATTTGTCATGTTTATGGCATTCTGTTTTGCGTTTCAGACACTGAACAAGAATAATTCGTTGACGGTTTTTTTGTTGTAAAGAAGTGCTTTTGTATTTAGTTTCAGAAAGACACAGATTCTTTAAAGTATCAATATTCTACAGATTACATTTTTGCAGACTTACATAATGGCGCGTTTATTATCATACAAAATAAATCCCCTTCATGAATGTACTACAGGCAAGATTATGAAGTTAATTGAAATATCATACCACGTACGTATTCATTTCTCATATGTTTAGAATTCGTAAATGTTCTAAGAACAAATGAATACCTACCAAATCTGATTATCATTTTTTTTCTTCAGAGTAGTTTCAGCAAAGATCAATTTCACACAAATATCTAAAATTCTTTTCACTTAAAATCATCATTTTTTTATGCCCTACCGATCTTTGTCAACTGAATTAATTAATGAACTGATTACTTCCAAAATGACAGTCAAAAGAACGAAATGCACAGCATGAATATATCATGAGGTAAACAAAAATATATCGGAAATTAAATATATTTCACTACACTTCAGGCAACTAGAAAAGGGCTATTTATTTTCAAGGTTATAGCGATACAGAATCCACATCAACAAACGTTTTTAATCCATATCGAAGTTAAATAGAGCATTCATCCATTTTTTAAATTTAATTCCAAATGTTCTTGTTTGGTCTTCTGAATTAACATTTTGATGATTTATAAGGCAATTGGGGAAAACTAGCCCATTTTTTTAAATGCACTATGCATTTTCGTCTACAACTTGCCTGGTTACATTTTTTTGCAGGACAAAGCAGAAATTAAGTAAGAAATTATGTCAAATTATAAACACTGTTTCACTGTTGAGTATCCAAACCACTCTATTCAGAAAATTTGAATATTTGCAGGGATGAAGTAGTTTATGTCTTGACGTCAATGTGTCTCGGAGGAGGCTTGCATTTTATTTATCAAGCCTATACTTATCTATTGCTTGTTATTCCCAATGTAAGCATTTGCATGTCGGGGTAATTGCTAGTTTTGTAAATCCGACCCATTTTCTTAACACATTTAAGCCACCGTCCCGCCAGGTTTGGTGGGTGCAGCACAGCTGCTTGTTAGTTGTACGGGGCAGCAGGACCCTGGTTGTGCGGGGCAGTAGGAGCTTGGTTGTACGGGGCAGCAGGAGCTTGGTTGTAGGAAGCTGGAGCAACAGGCTGGCCAGCAGGGGGGTACGCCTGCTGAGCGTTGTATGCAGGAGGGGGCTGAACGATTCCCGCCGGCTGAGTGTACTGGCCTGTGTAGAGACACAGGAATTGGTAGTATACACTTTTACACCCATAAATCGTGATAAATAAGCTGATTGTAAAGAGCAGAGTTACATGCAAATTCAAAGAGAGTGAACAGAAGTTGAATCAAGTTATCTATAATGATGCGTATTCATACAATTAAGCGCATTCATTTTAGAATAATAACAATACTTGTGAAGCAGTGAAAATATTTATCATTCGAACTTACAAAATTATTGCAAGCTTTTTGTACATTTATGTGGACAAGTCCAAGGTATTTTGTCCGATACGCTACCGACCACATTTCAAAGATTGTTTATACCGGAAGATTGTGACAAGTTGAAATCCCTAGCTGGGATCTGACCGGTAATCAAGGAGAATTGATAGTTTTCAGTGTTTATCATGTGTTTTTTAATTCCACAATGCTGACTGACATATGGGACACAGAATTAGACTTGCCCACATTTCATTAAAATTTAGCATTTTAAAATAAAGTTTACCCCCAACAGACATTTAACTCAATTGTTAGGTAGATAACTCAATTACCATAAGTACATTTTCTATATTTAAATTCAATGTGAGAAATTCTTAATACTACCGATGACCAGAATCTCTTTTCAGGACATTTTCAGTGGATCGCACACGTATATATCAGTGTGTATGAGATTAAGTATTTATCATTTCAGCTGTGAACTATTTCAAATATCACACGGTTTAAACTCTATTTAATTTAACTCCGAATTTCCCAGTTTCAGTCTACACTTCCCTATCGTTTGAATTCCATTATGAACTAATTACTGAAAAGGTCATGTTTGTTATCAAGTACCTATAGATTGAAGTTGAAACAAACACACAAACAATAGTTATTTACATACCGGTTGTCACAACCATCGGAGTGTTCAGTTGAGTGTACTGCAAAGGAGATTGACACAATTGAAATAAATGTTAGATGAAAACCAAATAAAACATATATATAATTGTAATAATAGACCCTATCTAGTTTTGTAAAGTTTACAATACATTTGATCAACTAATACGCTGTTGGACAGCATTATCCTGGCTCCGCCTCATGCTGTTGTAGTGTTTATCGTGTGATCGTGGCAAGGAATACATTCTATCAGGTACCAAATACTCAGCTTGATTGAGAGAATCAAATGTACATGTATGTCTTGCCACATGTCATTGGTGCCATGCAGGGGCACTCGTATCAATTTGCAAATGATGTCCTTTGGAAGTATTAAATGTCCGTTGCGCCAAGCGGGGGCCCGGACCCACGACCTTTGTGGGTTCGTAGCTCCAGTGAAGTCATACTACTTGACTGCTATACTCAAGCATATCATACTGAAGTCAGCAAAAAAAACAAATATATATATTTGTTTACCTTTTTACCTATCATCCCTCTTAAATAAGGTCTTGATTAAATATCGGGTAGAGGAGCGTCTTTGCAAAATTTTAGACGGGACGGGTCTTAAGGGGATGATGTTGACTAAAGTTGACAAGTTATCTGAAATATACTGACAAGCAGAGCCAAAAAAAAAATCCAGTCCATTCAAATCCACATTTCTAACGAGCAAGAAAAAAAAAACAAGGCCATTACTTTTAGCAATTACTATTCAGCTGTCTTTAAATTTAAAATGTCCTGATAAAACAGTAGGGGCAGATACATCCTCATCCCACTTCGACCTTCGCTAACGATTGATGTTTTCTTCCTAGGGAGTTTCTCTTAAACCACAGGAGTGGAAATTTACCTTTAGTGGAAATATAGTGGAATCCGCTCCAAGTATACGTGGTTGAAGTACTCTTTTGACAACGGATTCCACCATTTTGAGCGTGGTTGTTCCACTCTAAATGAAAGGAACAACAATATGACTCTCCACAATAGAAAGTGGCTGACCACTCCTGTACATTTAGAGGGGGTATAACAAATACTCACCACAGTGGTGGTGGTTGGTGAAAAGGAATTGCTACAGGCCACGCCACCACAGCAATAGGCTGAAGCCACAATAGCTACCACCATCTCGATCAGTCCAAGGATGGCGAAGAGAGAGTCAGATGCGATGGCTCCATCCTGTTTATCGTATTGGAATAGTTTAAATATTTATTAATGTATCTATTAATTTACTCATTCGTTTATTTATTTATGCATCATTTACCTGTTTATTCACTTGTTTTGTCATTGTTTCATTTGTTTATTCTTCCGTTCATTCATTTATCCATTCATTCAATATATATTCATAAAAATTATATAAATAATTATCTGTTTATACATTTATTCTTTCATGTATTGAAACATTTATTCAGAATTAAAACACGATTAGCATAGCTGTTTTGCGCCACGGTCCTGAATAAGGACAAACAAAATTAAAGAAAGCTGTAACACAAGAAATTTAAGAAAATATCTAACTGCACATGACAGTGAAAAAAAAGGGCAATAGCCTATCGAAATGATAATAAAAACTTAATTTAGATTATAATATTAGAAAGTAGAGAAAGGGATGTTGAGAGAAACGATAAAAATCCCGGGCAATGAAAACTGAATGTTTTCATGTAAAAGTAATTATTGAGACAAAATGTTAATGAGTAGGCCCTTTACTATTTTAAAATATTTCTTAGAATTATTGATTAGTCAGCTAAACTGGTCAACTAGTGGTTAAAGGTAAAGGCCAGTTTTGGAAACGCCCCTCTCTCAAAAAATGAAATGGAAGCTCTCATTACCAATCATGTGAAAGAATATGTTTTGACTAATACGTGATGATACAAATTTTGCCGGGAAACCGCCTACTAATTGATATATTTGGTAAATTATTATATCTATTGGGACCAAATAGATATCGCGCACGTGGTCGCGTAGTCCCATATCCATCTTTCTGTGTACAGAAATTGTAACTTTACCAAGACTGGGCCAAATTTCTTATCATTTTGATGATTCCAGAACCTTGCAGTACGCACCAATACATATATGCTAGATGATCAACCTTTTCTGATCGATTCCACAACGTTTCTTTCACAAAGCAATCGCATGACCAGAACTGGTCTTTATCTTTAACATTTATTCTTCAATCTACACAAATCTGTCCGGCCGGACAAATATGTATCCCCCTTAACACATTGTTGTCATTTAAAAACTATAAAGGTCGGGGGACATCACCAGAGCTAACCACCTGCTTACAATAGACCATACCATACCAACATAGGAGTTGCTATGTCAGACGTGCTGTAGCATCACCGGGAAAAGAAAGGTAATATATAGGTATTGTATGAAAGAATGCAATGTTTTGTGAGCATGTGCTGAGCTGTGGGGAAGTTATATACCACTGTCTCTTGTTAGCTCACTAATGATTGACAGATGATGTCACAATATGAGATCTGGAGCTTATTTTTGGGTAGGACTTAGCAGGTCTGAGAAAATTATTTTAAAAAATATTGACAAATCTATGAAATATATTTAGATGTTTGAATAACAAAATATGAGTTGTATGCAGCCCTGGACATCAACAGGACTTATCAACTTATATTTGGATGTCCCCCGACCGTTAAATTCCCCTTTGTTTTTAAACAGTGAATAGAATCAATTCCATGAAATATTCACTATTAAGCAAACCTGTCACTATTTATCGGGTAGAGCTTTTCCCCAAAAGAATCCGATATCAACTCTTTGCGTGTGATTTCTGTAAAGCTAAATTTTCTTGATCTGTGATTAACCCTCGTAGTGATATCCAAACTGGGAAATGTAACAGGTCAAAATTTCGGGAACATTCGACTTTTCGCAACACTGTGTTTAAGCTTTGAACAATACGGGATCATGCACGATTTCATATCAGAATGAGAGTTCCTTACTGGCAGGGGCGGCGATCCCATGGGGGAGGATCGTCCCCCGGAAAATGTGAAAAAGTGCAACAAAAAAATGTATAGCAAATACTTAGGGAAATGCATTCTAACTTTAAAGTAAGAGTCTACTCTAAAAAAATAACTTGCCTTTAATAGAAGCAGGAAAATCAGACAAATCAATCCCAAAAAAATTGAGCAAAATCGGATAACTAATAAGAAAGTTATGAATTTTTGAAAAAGTATGTACAACCAAAAAAAAAATGGAAATCACTACACAAATTGCCAATTTTGTTATCAGTTTGTGACGTCATGTCCTCACTATTTAGTTTAATCCCATTAATCTCCCTTTTTATCCCCCAAAACTTGATTTCCCAATGCCTTATCCCAGGTTATATGATTTGTATCATATTGCTTGCATGACATTTCACCAAACAATTTATGAACTTTGAAGAATTGATACTATTTTCTGAATATTGTATATTCATAATTATTGATTTTTATATAATTAGTTTTAAATTATCAAAATTCGCATTTTTAATGATTTAACTGGCAAAAAAACTACTCTATATTAGTGCATCCACACAAAAACATATTACTATCAATCTAACTTGGATGCTTGTGTGAAGAAATAAAATTTTTAGGGGGAAAATAGGAAATTTATATTATCAATATAAAAAAATGATTAGTGGAAAGTGAGGACACGACGTCACAGACTCATGAGTGAGTTGCCAATTTGTGTAGTGATTTTCAAATTTCATGTCTTTAAAAAATCATAACTTTCTTATTAGTTATCAATTTTGCTCAAACTTTTTTTGATTGGTTTGTCTGATTTTTCTGGTTCTAGTGAAAGTAAGTTATTTTGGAGTGGACTTGCCCTTTAAGGACAACATGCAGTGTATATACATACCCGTAGTCCTCCTTCACTGTAGCCATAATAGGTGTAATATAAATAGTTACTGATGATTCCTGCCCCAATGACACCAACAACTATCTGAAAAAAGGCAACGATGGCCGCGATGATGCACATCGTAAGATAGCTGATGATCTAAGAAAAAAATGTTTTTAAAAATAAATCTTTGAAAAACAACAACAGCAAAACAAATAAATAAAGTATATATTAGTGGATGTATTATTCCATGGTTTTAAGAAATGTAGTTGCTTATTGGTGTGTGACACTATCATTTCCTCATTTCCTCAAAATTGATTTAACTAGTCTATAACTGGCCTTGGAACAGTTTGAGTGTGTGGGTGGGCTCGGGTGCGCGCGCGCGCGCGCGTGTGCGTGTGGGCGGCACATGTGTTAGCTGTTTACATATTATGAGCCCTCGAATTTACACCAAAGGGGTTATGGGTAATGAATACATATTTCTAAATGAGACTAAAGGAATACATAAACATTCTTACCACACAAGTGTTCTTCTGCACCGAACATATTCCTAAGATACCGGTAGGAATGTAGAACTAGGGGAGGAGAATATATAACAGCCATTAAAATCAACATTACAAAAGTAAACTGTCGGATGTACATTGTACCTCCGTTTTGATTACTCTATTGTATATCCCATAGCAATCGTGCGTAGTGTGTGATTACGTATTAGGTCGTAATGTATTGCTCGCACATTTCAAAAGGTGATGGGCTTGATTTTGTTCAAGTCATTGCGATAGTGTTAATCATGTACGAAAACAATAGCATACCCAAGAGAAGAAAGGACAAATGGAGACTTACCAGCACACTGGCCCAAATTCCCATGGCGACATAGCCTACTCCGGTTCGGAGGACCAACTCGGCAATGGCGACGACGATACTCCCGATGCCGAGGAAGAGCTGCAGCCAACCAGTCGCTCTCCCGGCAGCTCCGTTAAAGTTCTGCGACACACCGCTCGAAGAGTTAGGGTTCTGCGCTGTGGTGGCATAGTTGACTGGAGCGGGCTGGTTGACGTAGACAGTCTGGCCCGGGACTTGGGGCTGGGTGGGATAAGACGTGGCCTGCATATCAGAGGTAACTTGCTGTGTACGGTAAGAAGGTTTTGTAAAGACCGAACATGAGTTTTCAAGTCCAATGATATGGTTCAAAATACACTCATAGTTGCAATTTGAGGAGTGTAGGACAGTTATCCCGCTGGACTACCACCTCCTCTCCTCACAACTTTTACAATTAAGAAAGGAGGCGAGAATTCCAGAATATACAGGTTTGTGTTGAGTACTACTAATGTACAATGTAACTGATTAATTGATTGAACTGGTATATTGATTTTTAAAAGCATGCATTCGAACTAGCAGCCAAACGCTGAACAAATTGAATTAGAAAAAGATTAAAAATAACATTACAATACAATACATTGAAAATTGGTTAGATATAATAGAGAAATGTGCATAGTAATATACAAAGATGGAATAACATTGCACACAAATATAATATAAAGGGCCCGGGCCCCCTCCCCTAGAAAAAAAAACAGGTAAAAACACCCTTTTTTTGAAAAAAAAGTTGGCCCCTCCTGGCGCCCAAGGGGAGGGTGGCGGAAGAAAAATAACCCTTCGTGGAATTTTTTTCGGGTGCCAAAATTTTTGGTGCTCACTACCCTTGGTGGTGGAAAAACTTACCCTTCATTTTTTTCGGGTGCCAATTTTTTGTTTTGCCCACTACCCCCCCCCCCACCCACTGAGCGAAAAATCGACCGGCACGATTTTCAAATTTTCGTACGAAGCGGGCCCCTTTTTAGGCCCCCTCCCTTGCCGCCGGCTGGATCCGCCCCTGTCAATAATACATGGGTATATGTGGGCAGTAATAAACTGCCTACGACTGCTACATACAGTTAAATACGCCCTACATGCTCTGGGATAACTATAGCTTTTAAAAATAACTCTCCGGTAAACTACCCCAGACAACTACTCCTAGCACGAGTACCTTTAGGTCAATAACTCCCTGGTTATCCAGGACAAGTAACCCTAGGATTAGTAACCTTTCGTTAATCGTCAACTGGTTACGTACCCCCGGGTCAACTACCCCTAGGACATCTAATACCGATAGCAATAGCCCTCCGTGCAACTACCCTTATAATTAATAGACCTACCTCTAGGATAATTGATTTAATCACCCCAGGAATTTTATTCCCGGACCACTACCCTCTAGTTTTGTTGTCCAAGGAGGACATGGGGTATATCTTAAAGGGGAAGTAGTCCGAGGTAAATCATATAAAGGCTTTTAAGGTGATTCGCTACATTTAAAGAGGTGTATCTACTGTATATCAACAATATATAAATGCTTTCGTTTGCAATTTATTTTTACGAGTGATATGGTAACAAGTTAGTTTTCTAAAAATTCCAATATATATTTAAGTAATAGAGAGAATAGACACTCATTCCATAGGACCTAGTACTCAATGTCACGGTTACTTCCTGTTTCCTTTATTGCCTTTTCTTTCTCTTTCTCGTCTTTTCTTCTCTTTCATTTATATATTTATTGTGTATTGTTCTGTCAGACGTATTCGCAAAACGAGCCTATATGCTTTTATAATTTATGCCTGCTTGTGTTATTACTGTTAATATTTTGTTGAATTTACTTATGTCATTATATAAGTATACAAATGTTTAACTTGAGTATTTTGTTGAGTATAAAAAGGAAATGGAAGAGAATAAATCGAATGAAATTGAATTATTGTTGTTATCCCCTCTTTCTCTGAAGTAACCCATTTTAATAAATGATAAGTAACAACATCAATCCGCAACAAATAGACAAGTATGTCAAATCATCACTAGCACACAATACAACGCTCCTATGCGGAAATGTTAACGAAAGATGAAATGTTACGTCATCCAATTATAGCATATGGCGTCATAGCGATTTGCCATCGTAGGATGACATGTGAATGCATTCATAATGTAGTTCGCAATTGCACCATAGAGTGTACTACGAAGAGAAAAGTACATTAAATGCATTGTTTGTTCAAAGGGTTGGATCCAAAATAAAGTGCATGAGCTAGTATAGAGAGAGAGAGAGAGAGTCCTATGTCTGTGAACAAAACTTTGTTTGCTAAAAGAGGCAAAACTTTGTACCTTTTAAGGTCAAGCTAAATACAACTGCAATAAATGGACCATACTTGATTATTTAACTCGTTTGTTAATCTTTTCCCTTGGAAAAACAATAAAGATATTTCAGTAGCCTCCAAAAAAAACACGCATCGTCTATGGACTAAATAACATTTTAGTAGAATAGGAAGAACCATGAAAAGCGGTCATTGGCGGCCTTGCACACTCAACCACCCATTTCCTCCGGGATATGCACATTTATATGATTCACTTCCATTAAACAATGGATCATTTATAATACGTCTGTCGTTTGTACCACTGTGTGGGAAGTACAGAAAGCGGAACTGTTTGAAATGAATATACTGTACGATGTACGGTTTAACAACTCGTGATGGCGATAAGATTTACTTGCAATGTGTTACCATGGGCATGCTATATGAGGCAATGCCTCAGAGGGCTTTGCCACCGCCATACATTAAGAAAAAATAGATAAACATGTTCGTGTCATGTTCTTTCATCTGTTGCTTTTTTTCGTACTCATTCTGATTATTCTTGTGAATTATTTCTGTGATTTCCTTTCATATCATTGTGTGTGAATGTAGTGTTATATTTGAACGTCTGTTCACGGCCTTCAATGCTGAAAAGTAGCTAATTTCTCGGTAATGATTAGTAAGACAAAATTAAACCCAAGAAGACATCCTAAATTGATCAGCTACAAACATGTCAGTGCTCTTATTATTGTACCCATTTTCTTCTTACATTTCAGAATGTCAAACAAGTTGATCTGGTGAATAAATAATAGTAAAATAATATAAATTTCTAAAGCGCTCATTTTGAAAGATATGCCTTTCAAAGCACCTTCATAAATAGTTAGACATTCCCAAATTATAACTAATATATTACAGGCTAAACATTACCAGTCAAAGCTTTGGTAATTGAATTATTTATATATGTACATAATTATACAAAATGAGTAGGTCTGAGTTAACAGAAGCTACTTTAATAGAGTGAGCATGGTTGAGGATGGGTGATCTCCGGTGCAGAATCGTGTGTAAGAATGGAAGGAAATTTTCAAAGACCAAGATGTCAACAAATCCCCACAATTCTCCTTTTCTGAACCACGGGAAGATGACTACCATTAATACACCGAAATGGATATATCTTTTACATATATTGACCTCCAGATAATATGAACAACCGATAAAAACAACAACAATATGTTGAAAAGTAAACGGAGCAAGCAAGAAATTAATTCGTGTACAGTACGGACAAAATTGGAAATGTTTGTTGCAAAATAGAAATCTCTTGAACAAAACTAAACCCAACCCTACACAATGAAAGGATGACCAAAATGGTGCTGATGTGACTCTGTACTGAATAATTTAAATGACATGTCATACAACGGATTATCATTCAGTCTAGCACCAACATTCTAGACAGTCGCAATTAATGGAGTGAGTATTATTTTCGGCACAATGTAATGCTTATTTTGTCCCAAATCTTCATAATGATCTGGAATACATGAGTATACCTGTGTCATTCAGTAATTACAGAGGTGTCAAGATTTGCAAGCCTGCCCTACACCATGACCCTTCTGAACTTTTCCATCATAAAAAGTACTATAATAGGAAATTAATCATTTCTAAAACTTATTGGAAGTGCATATTCTCGTACTATACAAGAACGGAATAATTAATGTTGTTTATAGTATCACAAATTAGATGTTTTTCATTCATGATCAACAAAATGTTCAATATTTAATACACATTTCGTTCTCTATCCTCTCTTGCTAACGGCTATTATGACTCCCTATTCGATATTGCATACTTTCTAAGAAATATCCGTGGTCAGAGTCGTATCAAAGAGTAGAACCACACCATATGTATAATTCGCATCATCACCAATAACACATCTGTGTACCTAATACTTCCAAAAAGCCTAATATACACCCATCAATAGAATGGCGACTTAAAGTAGAATTAGAAATGATAATGATCTCATGATTTGAATCATATCTTGGAGTAAGATAATACTACGCAGCATTCATTAATGCTATTCCAGTCAAAACGAACCCGCAATAAATTGTTTTGGGACTATCGCGCTAATGGATCAAAAACAGATGAGACTTACCTTGGGTGTCTGTTTAAGATGTCTGCCTCAAACCAAGTCCTTCTATGACGCTGTATAATCGCACACACTGCAGTAGATATTATATAATAATACTGCAAGCGGTATTTACAATAGAAAATGGATCCCGGTTGTGGATGGCGTGAGTGTTTTTATACTGACGTATTCAAGCAAATATTTTGATGAAATGGAATGCATTGGGTAATGACGAATAAACATTGAACAGAATGATCAGTGTAGCGGGCGCTCGACCTGCGGTAAATTCATCTTTAATAACATATTGAAATATGATTCCGGATGTATCATATTCATCCCCATTTGGTTTGATTTAAAAATTCGAAAGTAGAGGTTAATTTGATTTTTTTACCCAGGGAGTTTCCAATCCGAACTCTCTCATTTACCACTACATCAAGGTTCGTGTATGTATGAAGTGTTGCTATCGATGATCTTCTCCGGAACCCTCCCCCTCTTTCTGTCTCTCTCTCGCTCTCTTGTCTCCATTACTCTGTTTTTTCATTGTCTCTTCTCTCTCTCTCTCTCTCTCTCTCTCTATCTTCGTCCCTCTCATTATCTTATCCTCTATTCCTTTATCCAATTTCTCACTTCTTCTTCTTCTCTTCTTCTCTCATCTTCTGTTTCTTCCGTACATTCTCTTTCTAGGCTCCTTCATGTCAGAGATTCCTGGTCTCTCTATCTATCTCTCTCTTTCTCTCTATCTCTTTCCTTTCTCCCTGTCTCTCTGTCTTTCTCTCAATTCCTCTGTCTTTCTTGATCTCCATCTATCTCTCTCGGTCTTGGTCTCTCTCTCTCTCTCTCTCTCTTTATATATATAATTATGTGTGTCCCTCCCGTTCTCTTATCCTCTAATTCTAGTTTCATTCCTTTTTTTCTTTTCTTGTTTTGTGAGTATGTCTCTGTCCCTCTCCTTCTCTCATCATCTGTTTCTTCCCTCGATTCCCCTCTCTTCATATCAGAAATTTCTGGTCTCTCTCTCTCTCTCTCTCTGTATCTCTCTCTTTCTCCCTGTCTCTCTGTCTTTCCCTCAATTCTTCTGTCTTTTTCGGTCTCTCTCTGTCTTTTCCATTTTCTCTATTCCCCCTCTCTCTCTCTCTCTATCTTTGTCCATGTCATCTCTCCTCGTTCTCTTCCTTCAATTCCTTTGTCTTTATTGGTAACTCTCTCTGTCCTTCCCTTACTTCCTCTGTCTTTCTTGGGCTCTCTCTCTCTCTCTCTATCTTCGTCCCTTTGATCTCCCATTCTCGTTTTCTAACTTCTATTCCTCTCTTTCGTGGTCTCTCTCTTTCTCTTTTTTTTTCTCTCTATCTCTCTCTCTTTTTCTCTTTCCCCCTCTCTGTCTTTCCTTAAATCCTATGTCTTTATATTGGTATATCTGTCTCCCTCTCTCTCTCTCTCTATCCCTTTCTTTCTCTCGCGCTCTCTCTCTCTCTCTCTGTTTCCCTTAATTTCTCTGTCTTGCTTGGTCTCTATCTCTCCCTCCATCTCTCTCTCTCTCTATCTTTGTCCCTCTGATTTCCAATTTCGATTTCCTCCTGCCATATTCCTCTCTCTTTTGTGGTCTCTCTCTTTCCCCTTCTCTATCTTTGTGTCTCTCATTCTCCAATCCTCTATTTCTACATCTCATTCCTCTCATTTTTTCTTGGTGTGTGTGTCTGTCTCTGCTCCTCTTTTTCTCTCATCCTCTGTTTCATCACTCCATTCCTCTCTCTTTCTTGGTTTCTTCATATCAAAGATTCCTGGTCTCTCTCTTTCTCTCTCCCTCTCTCTCTTTCTCCCTGTCTCTCAGTCTTTCCCTCCACTCCTCTCTCTTTCTTGGTCTCTCTGTTTCTCTCTCCGTGGTCAAGTTAACGATGACGAGTTAGTACCAAATGATCAAAATATAAAAGTTTATTGTAAGGAGGCCACAGGCTGTACCTCAGTGAATGTTACAACAATCATTAGGCTAGATATTCGATTTACTGTTATTGTTGATAAGTACGAAAACTGTATTAAAAATGTTATCGACATGATGTATATGGTGAGATGGGGGGGGGGGGGTAGCCGTTAATCTTAAACACACAGACATATTGAAAGCGGCCTTTCGCCTTCTTTCAGCATTTCCATTGTGTTAAATAAAATTATATATACATTTCCCCGTACATTTTAACACTTTTTGTCTTCATTCAATTTTATACTGGTTTTCATTCAATTTCGTCTCGAATCTTCCCTTATCTTTGTATGTAATGTTTGAAATAATATTCCTTTAAAAAATATTTGAACCTGGGTTACCTTAAAGATACTATGTCCCTTTTGCAGCCAACATCAAATTCTGTAGAACTTTGCATGAATTATGAATATGTCATGTATGTCCTATCTGTGAAATTTAAACGTTAGCAGTGTCCTAATATTCAAATTATGCAAGGAAACCCGTTTACTTGCTAGACTTCACTGTCAGACACTATTGAGTGACTGACTGGCTTTTTTCATCTTTGGTAATAACATACATAAAATGAGCTGTAAAGGGTACATGAGCATTTGTCTACATCAATAACCCACTTCTTGTAATGGCCAAAATTAAACTGATTGAATCTTTGCGCAGCATAAAACGTACGACCATTCGGTACAATGGTCTGAAAAATCAGACTATTACTTACTGGCTCTATAGCTCCTAAGTCGATTCGACAACTAATAGTCGTTATTTTCCCACTTAAAGACATTTTCAAGTTCCCTATTTTTTAAGGAAGTTCTAAATTAGTATTGTCTTCCAAATGCCGTTGGAATTTAACCTTTTCATTTTTTTAGCCTGCAAATGGGACATAGTACCTTTAAAGCAATATCATGTTTCCTTAGCACGTTCAATTTTTGTAGTGGTTTCGACGATTGCTTGCCGCAATAACATCCGGCACAGTCGTAGGCTGATCCTACAATAAAAAATCACTGGGGAAATTCTGAATTTCTTGGTTCTTATATTTATACAATATTGCCTGCCTTGAGAGGTATATAAAGATATGTTGCATTCAGCTCGCGAATATTGCACGAGTCGAAGAAAAGTGCAATGTTCATGCTAGTTGAATGCAATATATCTGATATACCATGAAAGGAAGCCAATATTATCATTATTATACATTAAGAATTGAACTACAGTGAAATCTAGAGGACTGAAAAGATCACCTTTAAAAAAAAACGTTCTATTCTATAAAATATTCTACAAAAATAAAGATTTGAAGTACTGAAGCTTTGAATTTACAGCTGGTCAAATATTTCATCCGCATTAAACAAAGAGAAACAAATATAAAAGGTGTCTCCTACAATACGCGCCTTGTAAGATGTGAGAATTCAGCTATATATATATACAAAGCCTCAAAAATGATATTTCAGAATAAAGAAGTTTCAGCTCGAAGGTATTTGGTGTGCCTACGTCAGCCTAAGCAAATTATACGACTTCGAAAATAGAAAGATTCATTTTACAAAAATAAATCCATCATAAGAATATGCGCGAAATAAGGCAAGATGCAAGATATTAACCTTTTGTATTGTTTACTGAATTGTTTGTAATGTCAACAAATCTAATACAGACTACATTTTTGTAGACTTACATAATGGTGCGTTTATTATGCAAAAGAAATCCCCTGCATGAATTCACTACAAGCAAAATTATAAAGTTAATTGAAATACCATACCATGTACGCATTAATTTCACATATATATATAATTCGTGAATGTTCTAAAAATAGATGAAAACCTACCAAAGCTGATTATCATATTTTTTTTCGGCGTAGTTTTAGCAAAGATCAACTTCACAGATATATATCTGAAATTCTTCTCACTTCAGATCATAATTATTTTTAAATCCTCATCGATCTTCGTCACCTGAATTTTTTAAATAACGAACTGATTACCTGTACTTCCGAAATGACAGCCAATAGATCGAAAGGCAAGACATTAATATATCATCAGGTAAAAAAAATACACCGGTAATTAAATATATTCCACCAAACTTCAGGCCACTAGAAAAAGGCTACTTATTTTCAAGGTTATAGCGATACAGAATCAACATCAACAAACGATTTAATCTATAACGAAGTTAAATAAATCATTTTTTCATTTTGTGTAATTACAATTTCAAATGATCTTGTACCAATCATCTGAATAAACATTTTGATGATTTATAAAGCAATTGGGGAAAATCAGCCCATTATTTTCAAATGCAATATGCATTTTCGTCTACAACTTGCCTGGTTACATATTTTGTCATGCTGTAACATTCAGCGATGTTTCCATAATATGAGACCTGCTCTAACTGGATTTACGATCATTTGTGACTGACATTAAAGTTAAGAAGGTCGTTGCTGTTTTTTTGCTGTTAATGTTTTTTATAGTTGATATTGTTGTTCTTTTAACAGATCTTTCTGTGCAGTCATCAAGAGAAGTCATTTGAAGTTCAGCCCCCTAATCAAAGTAAGAAAAGGGTTCTCTATTTCTCACGTGGGGTGGAATGATGGAGGGGGGTATCAGCTTCACGTAATAAATAGATAACACTTATCTTACTTTCATACCACAGTACTAGTCGGTATAATAAAAGTTTGCTATGTTATTTCATGTAAGACACCCCCTTGCTAGAATAATTAGTAATTTATTGTTATCATCATCAAGCATTAGTTTGACGTGGCTTTAATTTTAATAATCCTGTCAGGATAGCATGTCAGTAGCTGTTTTATTAATACGACCCATTTTCTTAACACATTTAAGCCACCATCCCGCCAGGTTTGATGGGTACAGGCCGTACAGCAGCTGTTTGTTAGTTGTACTGGGCAGCAGGAGCCTGGTTGTACGGGGCAGTAGGAGCCTGGTTGTACGGGGCAGCAGGAGCTTGGTTGTACGGGGCACCAGGAGCCTGGTTGTAGGGAGCACCAGGAGCTTGGTTGTAGGGAGCTGGAGCAACAGGCTGGCCAGCAGGGGGATAAGCCTGCTGAACGTTGTATCCGGGAGGGAGCTGAACGATTCCCGCCGGCTGAGTGTACTGGCCTGCGTAGAGACAATGAGATTCAAGGAATTAGTAGTATACTTTCCCTTTTTTTGCCATAAATTGCGATAAATAAACTGATTGTAAAGAGCAACGTTACATTCAAATTCAAGGAAAGTGAACCAAAGTTGAATCAAGTTATCGATAATGAAGCGTATTCATAAAAATTAAGCACATTCATTTAAGAATCATAACCATAACTGTGAAGTATAAAAAATATTATCATTCGAACTTGCAAAATCGTTGCCAACTGTGTGTACATGTATGTGGACAAGTCCAAGGTATTTTTTCCGATACGCTACCGACCATATTTCAAAGATTGTAGTATACCTAAAGTTTGTTACAAGTTGAAAACCTTTCTAGTTGGGATCTGACCAGTAATCAAGGAAATTAATATTTCCCGTATTTATTATGTTTTTTTAGATACCATTAAGCTTAATGACAAATTGGGACAGAGAAGGCTTACGCCCACATTAACAAAAAATCTAGCATTTAAAGATAAAAAAAGTTAACCAAATTATGTATAATTTACCCCCCATTTAACACAATGGTCAGGTAGATAACTCAATTACAATTGAGTACATTCTTCTACAATTAAATTCATTATGAGTGTACTGTTCTGTAATTCTTAATACTACCGATGACCATAATTTCTGTTCAGGACAGCTTCGGAGGATCGCTAATAAACGTATATATCAGTGTGTATGAGATATTGTATAATCATTTCAGCTGGTGGACCATTTCAAGTATTACACGGTTTAAACTCTAATTTAGCTCTGATATTACTAGTAGCACAGTCTATACATCCTACCGTTTAAATTCCTATATGAACTAATTAACGGAATACCATGTTTATTATCAAGTACCTATAGATTGAAGTTGAAACAAAAACGCAAACAGTCGTTATTTACATACCGGTTGTCACAACCATCGGAATGTTCTGTTGGGTGTACTGCAATGGGAATCGAAACAATTGAAATCAATGTAAGATGAAAACCAAATAATATAAATACTGATAATAATAATAGACCCTATTGCCATTTGTATAGTTTACAATACATTTGATCAACTAATACGCTGTTGGACAGCATTATTCTGGCTTCGCATCCTCCTGCTGTAGCGTATATTTATTTATTTTTGTATTTTGCATCTTCATACAGAGTATCATGTTCAGCTACATAATCATTACGAAACATTGTTCAAAACATTAAAATAGGCTGGTTTACAACAGGGCTCTGATTAAAAACAACATAAAAATGACAATGAACAATATTATATATAGAAATGACAGGGGTAACGAAGGCTAACACACACACCCACGCACACACACACACAACCACACACACACACACACACATCATCATCATCACACTCACGCTTACTTCACATGCACTCCGGTATAGCTAATCAACCTGTTTACCACATGTTTTCAAAATACAATTACATTAAAATCAAGCATAAAATAAATTTGACCTCATTGCAACCCCCCTCTCGAGCTATTAATTGCCAGGTTTGATGAGATGTTTAAAAATGGCACAAGACTGGGCAGATCGGCATTCATCAGACAAACAATTCCATTCATTTATACTAACAGATACGAATGTCCTCTGATAAATTAATATTATAGTAATAATGACTGCTATGAGAGGCATAGTTGTTTTTATTGCTCAAGGGGAGGTTACATCGTGCTATCACCCCGAGGCGTGCCGAGGGGTCATAGCACGATATAACCTCCCCGAGAGCCAAAAAAACAACTATGCCTCGAATATTAAAGCAGTCATTATAACTTTTATATACTGAAAACAGGGTCATAGAATACAAGGTCAATCATGGTAATCAAATCTGTGTTGATAAACTTGAACTGTTGCAGGTAGTTTAGGTAGCTCAGTTGGCCATTGACATTGCACGCATTATAACCCTATGCAGTTTACGTGTATTGTGCGATCATGCCAAATTGGTGGAAGTAATAAATTAAAAATCCAGAATCAAACCTTCATTGCTTGTGATCCTGAAGGTGATACTAAAAAAATGAGGCGTCATATGAAAGAGCAGGTCTATCTCTATGTTTACAAAGGGGCGTCATCTCGTCATTACATGTAGATCTAGGCGGTCGTCTGCGCTGTGTATGTAGAACCCAAATTAATCGCCCAACAAATGTATGGAATGCCGCGCGCGCTCCGCACAAACTACATGAAAGCACCAATGGGGATCGCAGGAGGATCAGGATGAGGGTAGAAACTTTTAACTATTCCCTGTGGGCTCTAGCTATTCCTTGTGAGAGGGTGTGAGTGGGGCATGGCTTGAAATCACGACTCCAATTTTGACCAATCAGATGGCTAGATTTCTAAAGTGAGGTATATAATGAGTTTTATATTGAGGGGCACGTAATACCAATCTGTTAGTGCTTTGTGTTACACGTGTAGAAACATTGTCATTAAGAATAAATTTACTAGATAACTGGAATGGTGCTATCCCACTTACACATTTATACACCATGCATGATATCGACTTTTTAAACAGTTCTTTCAGAGTAGGCCAGGCTAGTATTCGAAAAACTGTTTCCGATGAAGTTTCCTATGTATTTCCACTAACAATATATGCTGCTCGCTTATGTAGCGTGTTTAATAGTTTGTAGTTTGATTCGGATGTAGATGACCAGACGGTTAAACAATATAATGCATGGGGGAGAACAAATCCCTAGTATAATCTCTTAAGTTGATCAGCATTAAATATATACTTATTTCTTCTAATTAAGCCAAGTTTTTGTTTCATGACTTTTACAATAGAAGCAACATGAGATTTGAATGTCAGAGTATCATCATCATCACACCCAAACACTTATATTCAGATACACATTTTAATAAAGTACCATAATAGAGAGACAGTATTTCGTAAGCCCTACATAAATCCAGATTTATTAATATGATTAGATCCCATCAAAAAATGGGTAAAACGTAGGACCTATAATATGGCACTAAAAATGATATGTATGCCTGAAAAAAACCATGACAATTTCTGAAATCATACTGCGGTATAGTATCACCATAGGCTTATAAACTGTGGTATTACCAAGGTCACTTATTTATGAGTGCGACGATTGATTGAGAAATCTGTTAAAGATACCCGAAATGTTCTATGTCATACCATGCCGTATGTTCGTTTAGAATCCGGTTAATACGATCTTATATTTGATTGATTGGTTAAAGGAAAGAATTAATCCGTATAGTACTATTCGATTATCCTGATTATAGCTCTACAGGCCTGTTTATTGACTTATTTGATTCTGAAGAGGAGTTTCTGAAGAGTTTCCATAGTCTGTTCAATAATAACAGTTATTTTTTTATCCTGCATGGTATTCAATCGTTGTCGAGTACCAAGAAGCATCACTTTCGTTTGTTTTATCATTTAATACCAATCTATTCTTAAATGTCCACTTGTAAACTTCATTTATTTAATTGACTTTCAACCGATCAATTTCTTTTACAAAAAAATCGTAGGTAATTGGAGGAATATCAAAGATTTGACGATCAACATGATCAAGGTCATCACAATTCTCCTGTGACAAAGGACAACCGACAATTGTATCTGGACTTATGGTTTCACTGTCTCTCCAATCTGTATTTCCCAGTAGTTCAGAAACACTATCAATAAAGTAGTCGTTCAGTTTTTTCGGCAACAATTTCAGGCTGATAAATTTCAACATCATTAATATTCAATTTTATGGAAAGTTGATCAGTGCAAGAGGACAGTTGCTTTAAGATTGACCATAATCCACCAGGATCACCAGACCTATCTTGCAATAAACCCTGTATTTACTTTTGTTTAGATTTTCTAGTTAATCTTGTTACCATGTTTCGTATTTTTCGATATTCTTTCCATAAATTTGGGGAGCTTAACTTTAAAGCCTTATTATGGAGATACTTTCTTTTATGTATCAATGTAATTATTTCACTTGTGATCCGGGGAGAGGGTTTTTTCCTCATTCTTTTGCGTTTATATGGCATATGTTTATTAATTACTGACATTACTTGATTATACCACAATTTCCAAGCTGTGTCAACGTTGCCAACACAAAATACTTCACTAGACATTAAGTTGTAAAGATCGTTGACAAAATTTTCCTCCTTAAATTTTTTTAAGTTTCTGAATTTGATATCATTATGAAAATTCTCAGCACTGTTAGAATGTAAACATGTTAATATAAAATAATGATCACTAATGTGAGTTTTTATGACACCTGAAATACTGTGATCATCCGGACACGTTGTATAAATATGGTAACTAAGTATTTTAGAATGCTGGGTCACACGAGTAGGAAGCTTAATGAACTGTGACAAAAGTGATCCCTACATGCATTACAGATAAAAGAGATCGTGTCGATGAATGGACATTGTCAGAAAGTAGGTCACAGTTGAGGTCCCCAATACAATCAGTTCACAGTCAAAATCAAGAGCCTTACTCATCATAGCAGACATTAAATCAAAATAATCAACTGAAGACTTCGGCGGACGGTACATAACACAAATTAAAAATGATTTCACGTTCCGTACCTTGTTTTTTATCCAAATAGTTTCTAAGTTAAACCCACGATCTTTCAATCACATGTTGAGAGTGGAGGGTGTTCTGCACATAAATCATCACACCTCCACACGCCTACTTCTATCTTTCCTTAGTAAATCATAACCATCAATATGCAGTTTGTGGTTACTAACTGTGTTATCACAATGAGTGTCAGTAAGGCCAATGATGTCGAAGGGAGAATTTTTTAACAAATACCTTAAGTCTTCATGTTTATTTGGTGAGGAATTAACATTCCTCGTTTTGAAATAACTGGTATACTTCCATCATCAGCAAGTTCAAGATAGGCTTCTTGATAACTATTACTGTCTGCATTGCCAGGATTTCGAACTGAGTCACTTGATCGATTGAAATCACTGCCGGGATCAAAGTTATGTAAGCAAGCTTCGCTACTGCTGTGATTATCATGGTTTGATTCAGGATTGTTAACACAAGTATTCACATTTTGATCATTCTCAATGCCCCTGTTGAGGGATACATTAAGACCACCATTACTAGAGTCAACAGTAAAATCATATAATTCACTTGAGATCTCTACAGCGCAAGGCTTAGTGATTATTCCGGGTTTTTAATAGAAGCCTTCTTGCTGTTTGCAGACTGTCCAGCCAGTCTCGTGGAAAATATCTCCCTTTGGGCCTCCGTCCAAATTTCTGTTATGGGTTGTTCCGAAAAGATGGAGTCGGGCTATATCTTACGACTGACGCATAATCTCTAGCCGTTAAATATTAGTCGTGTGTGTAGGCTCTATAAGTTTACACTATCATTATCATTATTATTATCATGGCAATGAATAAATTCTATCAGGTACCCATTACTTCAGCTTGATTGAGAGAAGCAAATGTACATGTATGTCTTGCCACATGCCAATTGTGTCATGCAGGGGCACTCATATCAATATCCAAATGATGTCATTTGGCAGTATTAAATGTCCGTTGTGCCAACGGGGCGTCGTGGCGTGCGCCTGTAATTCAGCTAACAATGGAAGTTACAAACTGATTCAGCCGAGGACGCAGGTTCAAAACTGAGTCACGTCTTTCGAATGGTGACGTTAAAGGTCGGTCCCTAGACGTAAATAATCATATCTGATTGATACACGTCTGTAAAAACCAAATACACACACACACACACGCGCGGGGGCTCAAACCCACGACCTTCTTGGGTTCGTAGCTCCAGTAAAGTCATACTACTTTACTGCTATACTCAAGCATATTATACTGAACACAGGAAACAAAAACACACTTGGACATTTGTTTAAACCAATCTACCTATCTATCTTCTTAGATAATGTCTTGTTAAATATCTGGTAAAAGGAGGGTCTCTGCAAAGCTTTGGAACGGGTTTTAAGGCTATGATGTTGACTAAAGTTGACAAGTTGGCTGAAATATACTGACAAGCAGAGCAAAACAACAACTAAAAATCCCAGCTTTTCAAAGCCTTTTGCAGATGGCATACAGCCGTATTCAAATTCAAAATTTCCTGATTTAAAAACAAATTGAGTAGGGGTGGCAACATGCCACATGCCACATTGATTTTCGCTCACGATTGATGTTTCTTTCCAAAGGGAGCTTCTCTTTATTAAACCAAAGGAATGGAAATTCACCGTTAGTGGAAATATATTGGAATCCGCTCGAAGTATAAGTAGTTAAATTAATCTTTGACAATGGATTCCACCATTTTGAGGGTGGATTTTCCACTCTATTAAAAGGAGTAAAAATAATGTGAATCTCCACAAAAGAGAGTGGCTGTCCACTCCAGTATACTTAGGAGGTACGACAAATAACTTACTGTGGTTGGTGAAGACGAGTTGCAACAGGCCATGCCACCACAGCAGTAGGCTGAAGCCACAATGGCTACCACCATCTCGAACAGGCCAAGGATGGCCAACAGAGAGGCAGATGCGATGCCTCCATCCTGTTCATTGAATTCGAATAGTTTAATTATATATATTAATTTTTCTATTTATTTACTCATTCATTAATTTATTAATGCATCATTTACCTCTATATGTATTTATTTTATTCATTGTTTCATTTATCAATTCTTTCATTCATTCATTCATTCATTCTTTATATATATATATTCGTAAACTATATAAATAATTATATATTTATATATGTATTCATTCATGTATTGAAACATTTATTCAGATCAATGACTGAATGATCAGCAAGGCTGGTTTGCGTCATGGTCCAGATTAAGGACATATACAATTTTAAATAGAAAAGTTGAAACACATGAAATTTAAGAAAATCTATAAATGCACATTCCGTACTGGTCATGCAATTTCGTTAAAAATAACTGTTACAAGTAGCAGTTTCCTTAAACATTGAATACGTAGTAAAAACGAACCGTTGTCAGTTTGTAGATTATGAGTTTTGGGAATCGCCGAGATCAAAACAATACGGACTGAAAAGCGCAACAAATGAAAAGTATTCGACTCTGATGGGATACCAGGGACATAAAACATTCCATCTTAACCCTAATAAGGCTGGGGCCATCATGGCCCCCGCGATTTTTCTGATTGTGCGGGAACGCATACGGATGACGCCCCGCCGCTTCATGACTTTATTCTTTCGAGTCTTGCGCATCTTTTAAAACAATTTTTCTGAAAATCGGACCTACCGTTACAAAATCACGTGACCTTTTGTCTTTACATGTCGGCCCGAAAATCGCTCATTTTCGTGATTTGTGTACAAAACATATGGAAATATCATTTTTCCTAAAAAGAGATAAAACATTGGTTATTTGGTCTTGTTTAAAGTTTAGTTAAATAGTTAAATTATAGTTAGAAATGAAATAAAACAACAAAAACAATGAAATACATAAGTTAAAAAAACAATGAAATACATAAGAAATTATCAAAACAAGAGATAACATAAGGAATAACCTAGCTTTCCAAATTTTTTTTTTGTATTATTATTTCAAATGGTCTAACAAATATATGTAGTGGAAAAGAAAGCTTAAATATGAAGAATATATGATTTATGGGTAAAAATATGAATTTTTTGACCTTATTTGCATAATTTACCATAAATATGCAAATGAGTAATTTTTTCAAAAATTGAAATTGCTATAGTATTCTATACACTTCACTTGACATGCATGCAAATTTTCGCGGCGATCGGCCGTTTCACGGCCGAGATCTTAAGGGGGGCCATAATGCCCCCCCCCCCGGCCGTATTAAGAACTCAAATAGCCCGGCCTTATTAGGGTTAAGAATCATAGAGATATATCAATAATGTTCTGAGATGATAGCAACTTTATAAAGAATAAACCATATTATACAACACCTAAGTAAATCCTTGTCATTTGATTGGAGGATTGTTGGTCACATGATATTCAATAGATATACTATTGCACGGGCGTGCATTTTTGATACCATTCGCCGTAGTACTATTCAACGAGCGTGCATTTTTGGTTATATGCTGACTGCGTACCTCTCTGCCATGCGTGTATCCCATTGTTATTAGCTGCGCGCATCTGACGCGAAGGAAATCTGAATGTAAGGCCTGACTCCAACTTTAATTTATCTTTAATATAAGGAGCAAAGCATAATTTGTTGAAAGATGTTGTATAAAACAAATAATGAATGTTTTTCATTCGGTCAATAGTACACTATTGAACTCATAAGCATTCATTATTTGTATACTGTAAACCATATTGTAATAATCATTATATAGAAGGTGGTACGAGAAATGCATTCCAACTTTATGGGCAACATGCAGTGTATATACATACCCATAGTCCTTGACCGTAGCCGTAGCCGTTGCCGTAGCCATAGGAGTAGGCGCGATAGAAAGAGTAATTGGTGACTACTGCCCCAATGGCACCAACAATCATTTGAGCACAGGCAACAGTTGCCGTGATGATACACATCGTAAGATAGCCCATGATCTAAAAAAACAATGTTTTTTAAAAATAACTCTTTGAAAAAACAACAACAGCAAAGTAAAAGAATAAAGTATATATTAGCGGATATATTATTTCATGGTTGTAACATAATGTAGGTGCTTATTGTTGAGTGACACATTATCAATTCGTCAGCTAAAATGGATTAAACTAGTCTATAACTGGACTTGTAAAAAATTGAGTGAGTGGGTGGGCTCGGGTGCGCGCGCGCGCGTGGGTATGTGTATGTGTGCGGTATATGTGGGTTAGCTGTTTACATATTATGAGCCCTCGAATTAACACAAGAAACGCGTACATGCAAAGCGGTTATGGGTAATGAATACATGTTTCTAAATGAGACTAAACTAGGAATACAAAAACATACATACCACACAAGATTTCTTCTGCATCGAACATATTCCTAAGATACCGGTAGGAATGTAGAACTGGGGGAGGAGGATAAATAACAACCATCAAAATAAAAATTACAAAAGTAAACTGAATTTTGATATATCTCCATGTATGCAGAGCAACCCATTGTTTTTTCTCTATTAAATATTCGCTCTTACATTAACAAGTATTATATACATCTTTTTAGAAATCTAGCTATCTGGACACTGCAGAAAGACTTGTGCACGCTTTTGTAATTAGCCATATTGATAGCTGTAATGGTTTATTGTACGGTCTGCCTGATACACCGATTTGTAGACTGCAGCGAATACAAAATTCTGCTGCCAGGCTTATCACTAGAACACATCCACGAGAATCAGTTTCCCTAATACTTCGTAATTTACACCGGCTTCCAGTTAAAGATAGATTAATATTTATACTTCTTGTAATAGCATTCAAATTTCAGCATAAATTGGCTCCTCTCTACTTACAACAGCTTCTTTATGAGTATCATCCAATTAGGCAGCTCCGTTATAGTTCCAGACAGTTGTTTGTCCCCTTTACAGTATTTACAATATCATATGGGCATAGGGCATTTCAACATGCAGTCCCTCAACTATGGAACAACCTTCTCAGTAATATCAAAGAATGTTCTTCTCTTGATCTATTTAAGTTTCTGTTAAAGTCTTACCTTGTTCAAACGTAATTTCGTACTATTTTTTATACAATGCAATGTATTATATATATGTAGTTTCCATTTTGGATATTTATCATGCTATTATGTTCAAATTATTTCATTTCTTCTGTACTCACTTCTTGATGTTCTTCTATTTCCATAGCGCTTAGAGACTTAATTGTAATTTGCCCTATATAAAAACTGAGTATTATTATTATTATTATTATTATTATAAAAGATATATGGACGGCTTTAATATTCGAGACATAGCTGTTTCTATACTGGCTCTCGGGGACTTTGCATCCTGCCATGACCCCGAGGCGCACCGCGGTGGCCCGTGAGCCTATAGAAACAGCTATGCCTCTCATAGCAATCAATATATCTATATTATTGACAGTTAAACAAATTCAGGTGGCCTCTGTCATTTTCATGTTGTTGTTTATTTAAGAGATTATGAAATTTAGTGTTTATTACTCTCACATGTACAGTTTTGCTGAAATGAAATAAATATTTAAAAAAGTGCAAACCATTTTTTGTAGCGTGCACTATGTATTTGTCTCTAGACAGACACCAACACAATTACAGTTTAATACTGATTTGGGAATTAGCTAAATGAAATATAGTCTAGTTTAATTACTTTTGTTCTTCTCTAACCAACCTTTTTAGAGGTATTGCATAGTTATCCAATCTGTGCGTGTAAAACCTGATGCCGAATTCGGTTAAATCGCCTGATCATAATCGAATAGTTCAAAAGTGTTTGAGGCCTCCAAAGTGATTTATCAAATTTTTAATTCATTTTCATTAGAAAAGTTATTTGAAATATTTTCAGGAAACACGAAAGATTACAGAATTGTCACATGTGGTTGATTTGTACAATGGCACAATAGAAACACAAAGAAGAAGTTTCGACAGGGTTATTATTAACATTTACTCATACATGTATACCTACAAACACATGCAATGGAAATGTAAGGAAAGAGAGAAGAAAACAAAGAGAGAGATATACATATTTTACAGGAGATGCTTTAATTCGACTAAATGACGAAATTCATTTTAATACAATGTACATTAGATAACGAGTCCTTAAAGCAATACGATCGCAAAGACGTTCGGGAAATCATGAAGGGAATTTTGATTACCCTGTTGTACAGTGCGCATAAAAAAGTATACCCAAATTTGGTAGCTCCTAATTAAAAATGATAACCAATATGACTTTGAAATCTATTTCATAATGAAGAGTAACTTGGTTTTGTGTATAATGGTACCCTATTCATAATATTTCTGCCACGAGTGACTGAGCACGAGGGTCTTTAAAAAGTGTTGCTCATTACGCGTGACTGTGAAATGGCGCAGCGGACAAGTAAGCACTTTTCTTTATACGCACTGTATATCCCATAGCAATCTTGCGTGGTGGTGGTGGGATTATGCAATAAGTCGTTGAAATTAAAGTGCTGAAATTGCCTTATATTGATTTTTCTCGAGTTCTTGCGAAATTGTTAATCATGTATGGAAACAATTGCATACTCCAAAGAAGAAAAATAAAAATGGCGACTTACCAGAACACTTGCCCAAATTCCAATGGCGACAAAGCCTAGTCCGGTGCCGAGGACCAACTCGACAATGGCGACGACGATGCTCCCGATGCCGAGGGAGAGCTGCAGCCAACCAGTCGCTGTCCCGGCAGCTCCGTTAAAGTTCTGCGACACACCGCTCGAAGAGTTAGGGTTCTGCACCGCGTTGGCATAGGTAACTGGAGCGGGCTGGTGGACAGTCTGGTCCGGGACTCCAGACTGGGTTGGATAAGACGTGGCCTGCATATCAGAGGTAACTTGCTGTGTAGGGTATGAAGGTTTTGTAAAGACCGAACATGAGTTTTGAAGACCAATGATAGGGTAAAAATACACGTATGGTTTAAATTTGATGACTGTAGGACAGTTGTCCCACTGGACTTCCACCTCCTCACAACATTGACAAGTGAGAAAGGAGGCGAGAATTTATTGATTGATTGATTGAACTTGTTGATTACTTTTTTAAGCATGTGTAGTGGACAAACATTACATTCAAAATAGCAGCCAAAGAATGAAACAAACTGAATTTACAAAAGATTAGAAATTACCTTAGAATACAATACATTGAAAATTGGTCAGATAAAATACAGTAATATGCATAGTAATATACAAAGTAGGAATAACATTGCACCAACAACAAAAAATCAAAACGGAAAGGGAAACAGACTGGGAAATGAAAAGGACAGACGAGATAAGCTTGAAATTGAAGAAGAGGAAGAAATTTAGGTGAATTTATCAAAAGAATTTAACGGAACAATTTTAATTCAGATTCATTGGGAGTAAATTACATAAATAAGGTTTGGAGACGTGTTTGGATAAACATCGAAATTTATAATAACTTAATTTCAACCAATGATGAGAGATACTAGTTGGAACACAAAAATCTTGCAAGATAGTAAATACAAGTATTAAAATATCGATAAGTATTGCAATTTATGAGTTGCATATTCATCCAGTGTTTGATATAAATAATTTCGAAAACACATCCGACCTGTGGTTGTATATGCATGAATGAAAAACACACAGAGCCAGAAATCGGATGTATTTCGAAAGAGTGCATCAATAATACATGGGTATATGTGGGAGTAATAAACTGGCCACGACTGCTACAATCAGTGAACTACGCCCTATACATGCTCTAGGACAATTATTCCTTTTAAAATTAACTCTCCGTTTGACTACCCCAAACAACTACTCCTAGCACGAGTACCTTTAGATCATCAGCTCCCTGGTTATCCCAGACAAGTAATCCTGGGATTAGTAACCTTTAGTTAAGCATTATCCCCTGGTTACTTACCCCCTATCAACTACCCCTAGGATAACTAATACCGTTACCAATAACTCTTCTGTTAACTACCCCAGACAACTAGTACCCCTTAAAGCAATAGGCCTTCCTCTAGGATAATTGATTAATCACCCCAGGAAATTTATCCGGTGGCCACTTCCCTCTATTTGTTTTTGTTTTTTTATCCAAGGAGGACATGGGGTATAGCTTAATGGGGAAGTAGTCTGAAGTAAATCATTCGCTACATTTAAGGTGGTGTATCTGCTGTCTATCAACAATATATATCCGCTTTCGTTTGCAATTTTTTTTACGAGTGATATGATAACTTAGTTTTCTCAAAAGTCCAATTTAATTTAAGTACTAGAGAGACTACATTTTTTAAAGAACATATCTATTGACACTCATTTCATAGGACCCAATCCTCGATGTAAATTCATTTTTCATTTATTCCTTTCATTTCTCTTTCTTCGTTTATTCTTCTCCTTCGTTATATATTTATTGTGTAATGTTTTATAAGTCGTATTCGCAAAACGAGCCTATATGTTTTTAAAGTTTATGCCTGTTTGTGTTAATACTGTTAATGTTGTCTTGAATTTACTTATGTCATTATAAAAGTATAAAACGTTTTACTAGAGTGTTTTGTTTAAAGAAATAGAAGAACATATATATATGTGTTTATTATAATGTCTTCGTTTTTAGGAAAAATACTCCAAAAAAGATAAGAAAAATTTACACGAAACAGGTAAGAAAGAAACGATCTTTAAATCATGACCATTATTTGAACAATTGTTGAGATTTAGTCTATTTTTGGTATGTTATAGTAGGGTATATCCACGCCGCAGTCACGGGTCAAAGTTTCCAAACTAGCGCCGAAAAAAATTTTGGTCATCATAATCTTCATATAGCGCAGAGTCGTATGTCTTTGAACAAAACTTTGTATGCTTAAAGAGGCGGAGCTTTTTACCGTTTGAGGTAAACCTAAACCCAACTGCAATCAATGGACCACAATTTATTATTGAACTCATTTGTTTATCTTTTCCCTTGGAAAAGCAATAAAGATATGTCAGTAGCCTACTAAAAAAAACACACATCGCCTACGGACCAGATACAATTTTAGTAAAATAGGATCAACCATTAAAAGTGGTCATTTGCATTTTTACACAATTATCGAACTATAGGAGGTAATATCATTATAACATAATTTGTCTCCTCTATGATTCTCACGAGCTATGAAATCATCCTTCGATCGTAGTTTAATAATGCATGAGAGCCATTTTTATTTGTGTACCAATGAGGCAGCCTTGCAGACTTTACCAACCATTGCGACTGGGGCATGCACATTTATATGATTCACTT
This sequence comes from Mesocentrotus franciscanus, assembly GCA_037976565.1. Lineage (NCBI taxonomy): Eukaryota > Metazoa > Echinodermata > Echinoidea > Camarodonta > Strongylocentrotidae > Mesocentrotus > Mesocentrotus franciscanus. The sequence continues at coordinate 17,023,709 of CP137668.1, forward strand.
CCATATCAACAATAGATCATTTATAATACGTATGTCGTTTTTACCAATGTGTGGGAAGTACAGAAAGCGAAACTGTGTGACCTGTATATATGGCGTATGGTTTAACAACTCGTGATGGCCACAAGAAAGATGGCAAGTATGAACTTGCATGCAATGTGTAACCATAGGCTTATGAGGCGATGGAGGGCCTTGCCACCGAGATAAAATAAGACAAAATAAAGAGATAGACATGTTCTTTTCATGTTCTTTCAGGTTGCTTATAATTGTACATATATATTTTTTATTGTTTCGTATTCATTTCGATTTTTGTTATTCTTGTTTTATTTTCTGATTTACTTTCATATCATTTTGTTGGAATGTATGGTTATATTTGAACGTCTGTCCACGGCCTGTTAACTAATACATTACAGGCTATACATTACCAGTCAAAGCTTTGGTAATTGAATTATTTACATATGTACATAACTATACAAAATTAGTCGGTCTGGGTCAACAAAAGCTGCCTAAAATTGAGTATGGTTTACGCAGGCGAGCACAATGGACATGGATGCTGACGTGCTTAAATTGAACTCCGATGCAGAATAGTGTGTAAGAATTGAAGGAAAATTTCAAAGACCAAGATGTCAGCAAGTCCCAACAATTCTCCTTATTTTAACCACGAGGAGGTGACTACCATTTATAAACCGAAGTCGATATATTTTAGCATACATTGATCTCCAAATTATATCAACAATAGATAAAAACAACAACAATGAGTTGAAAGGTTATTAATCTTTTGACAATGGATTCCACCATTTTGAGGGTGGATTTTACACTCTATTAAAAGGAGTAAAAATAATGTGAATCTCCACGAAAGAGAGTGGCTGTCCACTCCAGTATACTTAGGGGGTACGACAAATAACTTACTGTGGTTGGTGAAGACGAGTTGCAACAGGCCATGCCACCACAGCAGTAGGCTGAAGCCACAATGGCTACCACCATCTCGAACAGGCCAAGGATGGCCAACAGAGAGTCAGATGCGATTGCTCCCTCGGCCTGTTCATCGAATTCGAATAGTTTAATTATATATATTGATTTTTCTATTTATTTACTCATTCATTTATTTATTAATGCATCCTTTACCTCTATATGATTTATTTTTGTTCATTGCTTTATTTATTCATTCTTTATATATATATATTATTTATTTATATATGTATTCATTCATGTATTAAAACATTTATTCAGGTCAATGATCAGCAAGGCTGGTTTGCGTCATGGTCCAGATTAAGGACATATACAATTTTAAATAGAAAAGTTGAAACACATGAAATTTAAGAAAATCTATGAATGCACATTTCGTACTGGTCATGCAATTTTGTTGAAAATAACTGTTACAAGTAGCAGTTTCCTTAAACATTGAATACGTAGTAAAAACGAACCGTTGTCAGTTTGTAGATTATGAGTTTTGGGAATCGCCGAGATCAAAACAATACGGACTGAAAAGCGCAACAAATGAAAAGTATTCGACTCTGGTGGGATACCAGGGACATAAAACATTCCATCTTAAGAATCATAGAGATATATCAATAATGTTTTGAGATGAAAATAACTTTATAAAGAATAAACCATATTATACAACACCTAAGTAAATCCTTGTCATTTGATTGGAGGATTGTTGGTCACATGATATTCAATAGATATACTATTGCACGGGCGTGCATTTTTGATACAATTCGCCGTAGTACTATTCAACGAGCGTGCATTTTTGGTTATATGCAGACTGCGTACCTCTCTGCCATGCGTGTATCCCATTGTTATTAGCTGCGCGCATCTGACGCGAAGGCAATCTGAATGTAAGGCCTGACTCCAACTTTAATTTATCTTTAATATAAGGAGCAAAGCATAATTTGTTGAAAGATGTTGTATAAAACAAATAATGAATGTTTTTCATTCGGTCAATAGTACACTATTGAACTCATAAGCATTCATTATTTGTATACTGTAAACCATATTGTAATAATCATTTCATAGAAGGTGGTACGAGAAATGCATTCCAACTTTATGGGCAACATGCAGTGTATATACATACCGGGCCATAGGAGTAATAGGAATACTTATTGGTGATTACTGCCCCAATGGCACCAACAATCATTTGAGCACAGGCAACAGTTGCCGTGATGATACACATCGTAAGATAGCCCATGATCTAAAAAAACAATGTTTTTAAAAATAACTCTTTGAAAAAAACAACAACAGCAAAGTAAAAGAATAAAGTATATATTAGCGGATATATTATTTCATGGTTGTAACATAATGTAGGTGCTTATTGTTGAGTGACACATTATCAATTCGTCAGCTAAAATGGATTAAACTAGTCTATAACTGGACTTGTAAAAAATTGAGTGAGTGGGTGGGCTCGGGTGCGAGCGCGCGCGTGGGTATGTGTATGTGTGCGGTATATGTGGGTTAGCTGTATACATATTATGAGCCCTCGAATTAACACAAGAAACGCGTACATGCAAAGGGGTTATGGGTAATGAATACATGTTTCTAAATGAGACTAAACTAGGAATACAAAAACATACATACCACACAAGATTTCTTCTGCATCGAACATATTCCTAAGATACCGGTAGGAATGTAGAACTAGGGGAGAAGGATAAATAACAACCATCAAAATAAAGATTACAAAAGTAAACTGAATGTTGATATATCTCCATGTATGCAAAGCTAGCCATTGTAATTCTCTCTTAAAGATTCGCTCTTACATTAACAAGTATTATATACATCTTTTTAGAAATCTAGCCATCTGATTGGTTGAAATTGGAGTCGTGATTTTAGCCATGCCCGTAAAAAAATCCGAACAATGCCAGTAACGGTCAATAGTTCATGAGAAGATTCCCGTTTGCTGAGATCCCCATTGGTTTTACGTGTAACAAATTTCTTTTTGCGAGCGCGGATACCATACAGTGTGTGTGCGATTCCCGAATGATCGTAACATTCAGGCAACTTTCTATCGAAGATTAACAGACATTGTCACATATTTTCTGTGACGTTTTAACCAATCTTTACTCAAGAAAAGGATAAGGTAAGAATTCTTTGTAGATCTTTTTGTGAATTCGGTATATAAAAAAGAAAAAAGAAGTTTGCTCCCTCCTGTCACTTTCAATCACTCCAGTCTTCCACCGGCAAAGTGTGCACGGAACCTTGGGGTTATGATGGACAATCAATTGACAATGTCAAGTCATATAAGCAAGATATGCCGTTCTGCTGCTTATGGGCTACACAAGATTGGAAAGATAAGGCTTTACCTTGATCAGGACACTACAGAAAGACTTGTGCACGCTTTTTTAATTAGCCATATTGATAGCTGTAATGGTTTATTGTACGGTCTGCCTGATACACCGATTTGTAGACTTCAGCGAATACAAAATTCTGCGGCCAGGCTTAACACTAGAACACATCCACGAGAATCAGTTTCCATAATACTTCGTAATTTACATTGGCTTCCAGTTAAAGATAGATTAATATTTATACTTCTTGTAATAGCATTCAAATTTCAGCATAAATTGGCTCCTCTCTACTGACAGCAGCTTCTTTATGAGTATCATCCAATTAGGCAGCTCCGTTCTAGTTCCAGACAGTTGTTTGTCCCCCTTACAGTATCTACAATATCATATGGGCATAGGGCATTTCAACATGCAGTCCCTCAACTATGGAACAACCTTCTCAGTAATATCAAAGAATGTTCTTCTCTTGATCTATTTAAGTTTCTGTTAAAGTCTTACCTTTTTCAAACGTAATTTCGCACTATTTTTTATACAATGCAATGTATTATATATATGTAGTTTCCATTCTGGATATTTATCATGCTATTATGTTCTAAATATTTCATTTCTTCTGTACTCACTTCTTGATGTTCTTCTATTTCCATAGCGCTTAGAGACTTATTTATAATTTGCCCTATATAAAAACTGAGTATTATTATTATTATTATTATTATAAAAGATATATGGACTGCTTTAATATTCGAGACATAGCTGTTTCTATACTGGCTCTCGGGGACGTTGCATCCTGCCATGACCCCGAGGCGCACCGCGGTGGCCCGTGAGCCTATATAAACAGCTATGCCTCTCATAGCAATCAATATATCTATATTATTGACAGTTAAAAAAATTCAGGTGGCCTCTGTCATTTTCATGTTGTTGTTTATTTAAGAGATTATGAAATTTAGTGTTTATTACTCTCACATGTACAGTTTTGCTGAAATGAAATAAATATTTAAAAAAGTGCAAACCATTTTTTGTAGCGTGCACTATGTATTTGTCTCTAGACAGACACCAACACAATTGCAGTTTAATACTGATTTGGGAATTAGCTAAATGAAATATAGTCTAGTTTAATTACTTTTGTTCTTCTCTAACCAACCTTTTTAGAGGTATTGCATAGTTATCCAATCTGTGCGTGTAAAACCTGATGTCAAATTTGGTTAAATCGCCTGATCAGAATCGAATAGTTCGAAAGTGTTTGAGGCCTCCAAAGTGATTTATCAAATTTTTAATTCATTTTCATTAGAAAAGTTATTTGAAATATTTTCAGGAAACATGACAGATTACAGAATTGTCACATGTGGTTGATTTGTACAATGGCACAATAGAAACACAAAGAAGAAGTTTCGACAGGGTTATTATTAACATTTACTCATACATTTATACCTACAAACACATGCAATGGAAATGTCAGGAAAGAGAGAAGAAAACAAGAGAGAGATATATATATTTTTACAGGAGATGCTTTAATTCGACTAAATGACGAAATTCATTTTAATACAATGTACATTAGATAACGAGTCCTTAAAGCAATACGATCGCAAAGACGTTCGGGAAATCATGAAGGGAATTTTGATTACCCTGTTGTACAGTGCGCATAAAAAGTATACCCAAATTTGGTAGCTCCTAATTAAAAATGATAACCAATATGACTTTGAAATCTATTTCATGATGAAGAGTAACTTGGTTTTGTGTATAATGATACCCTATTCATAATATTTCTGCCACGAGTGACTGAGCACGAGGGTCTTTAAAAAGTGTTGCTCATTACGCGTGACTGCGAAATGGCGCAGCGGACAAGTAAGCACTTTTCTTTATACGCACTGTATATCCCATAGCAATCTTGCGTGGTGGTGGTGGGATTATGCAATAAGTCGTTGAAATTAAAGTGTTGAAATTGCCTTATGTTGATTTTTCTCGAGTTCTTGCGAAATTGTTAATCATGTACGGAAACAATTGCATACTCCAAAGAAGAAAAATAAAAATGGCGACTTACCAGAACACTTGCCCAAATTCCAATGGCGACAGAGCCTAGTCTGCTGCCGAGGACCAAATCGGCAATGGCGACGACGATGCTCCCGATGCCGAGGGAGAGCTGCAGCCAACCAGTCGCTCTCCCGGCAGCTCCGTTAAAGTTCTGCGACACACCGCTCGAAGAGTTAGGGTTCTGCGCCGCGTTGGCATAGCTGACTGGAGCGGGCTGGTGGACAGTCTGGTCCGGGACTCCAGACTGGGTTGGATAAGACGTGGCCTGCATATCAGAGGTAACTTGCTGTGTAGGGTAAGAAGGTTTTGTAAAGACCGAACATGAGTTTTGAAGACCAATGATAGGGTTAAAATACACGTATGGTTGAAATTTTATGACTGTAGGACAGTTGTCCCACTGGACTTCCACCTCCTCACATCATTGACAAGTGAGAAAGGAGGCGAGAATTTATTGATTGATTGATTGAACTTGTTGATTACTTTTTTAAGCATGTGTAGTGGACAAACATTACATTCAAAATAGCAGCCAAAGAATGAAACAAACTGAATTTACAAAAGATTAGAAATTACATTAGAATACAATACATTGAAAATTGGTCAGATAAAATACAGTAATATGCATAGTAATATACAAAGTAGGAATAACACTGCACCAACAAAAAAATCAAAACGGAAAGGGAAACAGACTGGGAAATGAAAAGGACAGACGAGATAAGCTTGAAATGGAAGAAGAGGAAGAAATTTAGGTGAATTAATCAAAAGAATTTAACACAGAACAATTTTAATTCAGATTCATTGGGAGTAAATTTACATTAATAAGGTTTGGAGACGTGTTTGGATAAACATCGAAATTTATAATAACTTAATTTCAACCAATGATGAGAGATACTAGTTGGAACCCCCTATCAACTACCCCTAGGATAACTAATACCGTTACCAAAAACTCTCCGGTAAACTACCCCAGTCAACTAGTACCCCTTAAAGCAATAGGACTTCCTCTAGGATAATTGATTAATCACCCCAGGAAATTTATCCGGTGGCCACTTCCCTCTATTTGTTTTTGTTTTTTATCCAAGGAGGACATGGGGTATAGCTTAATGGGGAAATAGTCTGAAGTAAATCATTCGCTACATTTAAGGTGGTGTATCTGCTGTCTATCAACAATATATATCCGCTTTCGTTTGCAATTCTTTTTTACGAGTGATATGATAACAACCTGGTTTTCTTAAAAGTCCAATTTAATTTAAGTACTAGAGAGACTACATTTTTTAAAGAACATATCTATTGACACTCATTTCATAGGACCCAATACTGGATGTAAATTCATTTTTCCTTTATCCCATTTATTTCTTTTTCTTCGTCTATTCTTCTCTTTCGTTATATATTTATTGTGTATTGTTTTATAAGTCGTATTCGCAAAACGAGCCTATATGCTTTTAAAGTTTATGCCTGTTTGTGTTAATACTGTTAATGTTGTCTTGAATTTACTTATGTCATTATAAAAGCATAAAAAAGGTTTTACTAGAGTGTTTTGTTTAAAGAAATAGAAGAATATATATATATATATATATGTATATTATAATGTCTTCGTTTTTAGGAAAAATACTCCAAAAAGATAAGACAAATTTACACGAAACAGGTAAGAAAGAAACGATCTTTAAATCATGACCATTATTAGAACAATTGTTGAGATTTAGTCGATTTTTGGTATGTTATAGTAGGGTATATCCACGCCGGTGTCACAGGTCAAAGTTGGATACGTTCCTGAACTAGCGCCGAAAATTGTTTGATCATCATAATCTTCATACAGCCCGGAGTCGTATGTTTTTGAACAATACTTTGTATGCTTAAAGAGGCGGAACTTTTTACCGTTTGAGGTAAACCTAAACCCAACTGCAATAAATGGACCACAATTGATTATTGAACTCGTTTGTTTTTCTTTTCCCTAGGAAAAGCACTAAAGATATTTCAGTAGCCTACTTAAAAAAAAAAACACACATCGCCTACGGACCAGATACAATTTTAGTAAAATAGGATCAACCATTAAAAGTGGTCATTTGCATGTTCGCACAATTATCGAACAATAGGAGGTAATATCATTATAGCATAATTTGTCTCCTCTATAATTCTCACGAGCTATGAAATCATCCTTCGATCGTAGTTTAATAACGCATGAGAGCCATTTTTATTTGTGTACCAATGAGGCAGCCTTGCAGAGTTTACCAACCATTGTGACTGGGGCATGCAAATTTATATGATTCACTTCCATATCAACAATAGATCATTTATAATACGTCTGTCGTTTTTACCAATGTGTGGGAAGTACAGAAAGCGAAACTGTGTGACCTGTATATATGGCGTATGGTTTAACAACTCGTGATGGCCACAAGAAAGATGGCAAGTATGAACTTGCATGCTATGTGTAACCATAGGCTTATGAGGCGATGGAGGGCCTTGCCACCGAGATAAAATAAGACAAAATAAAGAGATAGACATGTTCTTTTCATGTTCTTTCAGGTTGCTTATAATTGTACATATATATATTTTTTATTGTTTCGTATTCATTTCGATTTTTGTTATTCTTGTTTTATTTTCTGATTTACTTTCATATCATTTTGTTGGAATGTATGGTTATATTTGAACGTCTGTTCACGGCCTGTTAACTAATACATTACAGGCTATACATTACCAGTCAAAGCTTTGGTAATTGAATTATTTACATAATTATGTACATAACTATACAAAATTAGTCGGTCTGAGTCAACAAAAGCTGCTTAAGATTGAGTATGGTTTACGCAGGCGAGCACAATGGACATGGATGCTGACGTGCTTAAAATGAACTCCGATGCAGAATAGTGTGTAAGAATTGAAGGAAAATTTCAAAGACCAAGATGTCAGCAAATCCCAACAATTCTCCTTATTTTAACCACGAGGAGGTGACTACCATTTATAAACCGAAGTAGATATATTTTAGCATACATTGATCTCCAAATTATATCAACAATAGATAAAAACAACAACAATGAGTTGAAAGGTAAACGGAGCAACCATGAAATTCATTCGTGTGCAGTACGGAAAATGGGAAATGCGTATTGCTAAATAGAGAGATCTCGTACAAAACTAAACCTAACCCTACACAATGAAAAAATGACCGAAATGGTGCTGATATGACTCTGTACTGAACAATCTAAATGGAATGTCATACAACGGATTATCATTCAGTTTAGCACCAGCATTTTACACACAGTCATAATGGAGTGAGTATTATTTTCGGCACAATTTAATGCTTATATTGTCCTAAAACTTCATAATGATCTGGAATACATGAGCATACCTATTTCATTAAGTATTTACAGAGGTTTCAATTTTTGCAAGCCTACCCTACACAATGACCCTTCACGACCACCACCAGTACTATCATAGGAAAGTAATCATTTCTAAAACTCATTGGAAGGGCATATACTATACAAGAACGGAATAAGTATTGTTGTTTATAGTATAACAAATTGGATGATTTTCATTCACGATCAACAAAATATTCAATACGTAATACTCATTTCGTTATCTATCCTCTCTTGCTAACGGCTATTATGACTCCCTGTTCGATATTGCGTACTTTCTGAGAAATATCCGTGGTCAGAGTCGTATCAAAGAGTAGAACCACACCAGATGTACAATTCGCATCCTCACCATGAACACATCTGTGTACCTAATATAGGATTTCTCGGTCAATTTCGTAAGTTGGCCACACAAATACATTTTATGTTCATTCAATTTCGCCGATTCTGTCACCGCAGCTGTTATTTTTCGTTCAAATTCGTTTTTTAGCATTTAAATTCATAAAACGATCATTCAAAAACATTTTATTTTCATTCGAATTAAAACGTGTTTCTTTTTCATAAAATTTTCATTCAATTTAAAGCGAGACGATTCGCGATTACGTAATAGCGTCTTCCGTGAATTCAAATTCGTTTAATTCTTTGCATACAATTTCACAAGTTTTGCAGACAAATTAAACATGTGAATCTTACCCAGTATGATCATATATAGAACCCCGCAAGCTTAGTTCCATGCTAAATCCATTTCAAATTGTATGGGTTGGTAAGCAACAAACATATTATTTGTCCTCACTAGGGGTGTATACCCACTAAATCATCACTATTTAGCAACTGAACGATCATGTGTTAAGTAGATATAACCTAGCCACATCAATATAGAATTAGCATGGAACTAAGCAAGAGTGTCTTTTTATGAATATGCAATGATATAAGTGCATGCAAAGTGTGTGTTTACAGACTACAGTTGTATTTATTGGAGTGGCGTACCAAAATGGTGGGGGGGGGTATCAATACTCTTTACACTGATTTATTTTTTTTGTTTTGTTTTGTTTTGTTTTTTATAATTTATTCGATGTTCGTAATCTCTTTGAAGCCATTTATATTTGTGTAAATTATATTTAGTCTGTATTGAACATGTTAAGAACAATCTACGAGTATCAGTTCAATCACAATCATAATCACATCACAATCTGAATCACCATCACACTGAATCACAATCACGATCGTGATCACAGTCACAATTACCAATAACTCATTTGTTTAATTTAGATGAGAAACATGTGCATATACCATGTATACCATAGGTTTGTAAAGATAGGCGAATATGAATGAAAACTTTGTTATTTAGAATGACCCAAAGTGAAATTGAATGGTACGGACGTCCGATTTGCCATTGTTGACGAAAATGAATGCAAACTGCGCATTTGTAAGCGGTTGTTAAATTGAATGAAACAAGTGCTAAATCCATTGACCGAATAAGTAAATCAAATGAAAAAAAATGTATTTTGAATGAAATTTACACGCCGGCAGCTTTATTTCGCGAATTTGAATGAACTTTGTATCAAAACAAATGAAAAGCTTACGAAATTGACCGAGAAATCCTATACTTCCAATAAGCCTAATATACACCCATCAAACAAAAATGATAATGATAATGATAATGATCTCATGATCTGAATCATATCAGCAGTAAGATAATACTACACAGCATTCATTAATACTATTCCAGTCAAAACATACCCGCAATAAATTTTGTTGGGACTATCGCGCTAATGGATAATAAAAAAAAACAGATGAGACTTACCTTGGGTGTCTGTTAAAATGTCTGCCTCAAACCAAGTCCTTTTATGACGCTGTATAATCGCACACACTGCAGCAGATATTATAATAATACTGCGAGCGGAACAAAATGGATCCCGGTTGTGGATAGAGTGAGTGGTTTTATACTGACGTTTTCAAGGAAATACGTGATGAAATGGAATGAATTGGGTAATGACAAATAAACGTTAGACGGATGATCAGTGTAGCGGGCGCTCGACCTGTGGTAAATTCATCCTATTGAAATATGATAATAATTACATTTGCATATATAGCGCGTAACACTTACTGCAGGGTACCAAGTTAGGCCCGGTTTTGTTTCTGATTCTTGTTAATGATGCTGTATGTGATTGGGAGGCTCGGTGGAAGTACGTTGACGATTTGACACTTGGAGAAATTGTCAAACGTAACGATAATCCCACACTTCAATCTTCAATAGATCGTCTTTCAATATGGTGTAGCGATAACGATGTGCTTCCCAAACCATCCAAATGTAATCTCATGACTATATCATTTTTAAGGAACTCTACACCTCGTACTGATTTCCACCTAATCTCAACCCGACTCAATAATATCCAAAATCTCAAATTACTTGGAGTCACAATTCAAAACGATCTGAAATGGAATCTACACATTGCAGAAAGTGTTGCTAAAGCATCGCGTAGACGCTATTTATTTACACGCTATGTATACTAAGGAAATCAAGGGCAAGTTTGGCTGATATGGTAACTGTTTACACAACCTATATAAGACCCATTCTCGAATATGCTTCCCCAGGTTCCCCTGTTTGGCACACTTCTATCACTATCAATGAGACTAATAAATTGGAATTTGTTCAAAAGCGGGCACTCAAAATAATTGTAGGATATAATGTTGACTATACGAATGCCCTTGCCATAACCAACCTTACTTCCCTATCATCGAGAAGGGACTCACTGTTGTTAAGTTTTGGACAGAAGCTCAGGAAATCCGATCACCACAAACACATTCTGCCCATTCCCAAGTCCGTCTCAAGCATGAGACAGTTGCGCAACATGACAGGTTTTCCGACGATTAAATGTAATATCGAAAGGTTTCGTAAATCCACCATCCCTTACCTTGCCAGAATCTTGAAGTAACTCTCTCCCCCTTACACTTTCTTGCAGATCTTTATCTTAATTTTAAGTCAATAAATCAATGTCACTATTTCAGCCTGCATGCCTTGATCCTATGGTGTTTGTACATGTGTTTTTTTGTATTTCAGTTATTGTTATATTTACTTGTAGTTTTTCCCCTCTTTTTCCCTCCCTCTATCTCCATCTCCTTCTGTCTCTCTCTCTCTCTCTTTCTCTCTCTTCAAACTTCTCTGCTTCTTTTAACCTTCCCTTTTCTCTCTTCTTGCATGTACCTTTATTAATGATTATTGTTGTCTCGCCGAAATTTGACTTCTCTTAATTTTCATAAATGTATTACATATAATTAGGAATAATATGTTTATTTACTTTTGTTCATTCCATTCCTGATCTCTCTCTCTCTCTTCCTTTATCTCATTGTACCTCCCCTTTTCTCTCACCCTCTCTCTCTCTACCCCATTCCCTCTATCACTCTCGCTTTCATGAGCCATATACCTTCCCCTGCTCTTTTATTTCTCCTGCTGGTACATCCTTTCATTTAACGTACATAAACGAACGAAATATAATTCTGTTGTATTGTCAATATGTTACTGGTTTATTTACAATGTTTTGTAATACTATTGTACATGTATAAATATATATCACTGTACCTTTGTAAATTTACCCTTTCAGCCTTGTGCTGCTGGTCGATTATTATATACCAATAAATAAAAAATAAAATAAATAAAATTTATCAGAAGTCTCTAAGCGCTCTACAATAATGCAGCATAATTACCCTGGCTTTAGCAGAGCAGCTGTCACGCGCTCTGCGCTTCAAGGAATAAATTCCTACCAGGTCCCCATTTACTTCACCTGGGTGGAGTGTGGCAAATGTAGATCAATGTCTTGCCAAAGGACATTAGAGCCGCGGCGGGACTCGAACCGCGGACCTTGTGATCGACAGTCCGGCGACATATCCACTCGACCACGATTCCGGATTCCAGATTCCAGATTCTTATTTATTCCCATTTGGTTTGTATGGTGGCCCTGAAGGGACATCGCAAATAGACGAAATCGCCAATTATTCGCGACGAAATTGGCGATAAAATACACGACGTCGTCAATTTTATCGTGAATAATTGGCGATAAAATTGACGACGAAATTCACGCCTGGCTGCTTCCGTCGCCAATTACGTCGCCAAATTATTTTACTTGCTTAGGCGGTACCCAAAACCAGCCCCCTGAAGACGATTATTACGAGACGTTTTCACCATGATTTCTGTGCAAATGGTAGGTTAACTTCAAATTATGCTCTATTTGTATTCTATCTTTGACAAGATAGGAATAAGGGCAATTGTACAACGGAAAATTACCCGATATGCATTTATAATGGTCTAAATCTAGATCATGTAGATGCACTTAATGCATTGTCCCATACATTCATTTCCATGTTGTAATATCTATTGTAATACTATAGCACACACAATTTCTCAAACTGAGCTGAGTCAACAAAGAATGAAAGATTCGATGTAAAACTAGCAGAATAGTAGCATTCTAGTGCATCAGCTGCAGTCTATAGAATATTGATTGTACCGAAGAGGACATACTCATACATACCTTCCTCTACGACTAGTAATAGTATACGGCTCGAGTGATTATTGCATAAGCCATTGGCCGTCATTTTATTTTTAATTTGAATTTTTAATAATATTTATTTGATATTTCAATACTTGCAACAACGTGAGTTATTAGTAATTAAGCTAGGGCCTAGCTTAGGTCGGATGTTGTTTTCAGAGTGATATGGTACTGCAGGTTTTGAAAGATATTTATTTTCAAAAGTAAATAAAAAAATTTACGTGGCCAGGACCAGACACGGACTGGTAACACTAACACTAACATGTGTAATTTAACTGTATCAGAGCTTGGAGATAGACTAATTGATAATTTGTGATGGATCTAAACTTCTAAAGCAAAATGAAATTCATATTCAATCCTGACAATCTCTCCACCGAATATCTCAATTCTGCTTCTCTGTGTAATCAAAGTTTATTCTTTATGTTATTATTGCAGGAGCTACTGGCACTGCACCATCCCTTTTGTGCTGAAAACCTTATCTTGGTTGTTTGATGGTCACCATTTTTATTTCATATTGACAACATTGACCTTCCGTGTCTTCGTTCATCGTTGGAACTCTACCTTTGACATCGACCAATTGTTTCTTCGTTCACGATCATCATGAGAACTTTACTTTCGCCATCATCGACATCGCTGAAAACCGTTTCTTCGTATGAAGACCACGCCATCTTTTAGTTCGACAGTACGAACCCCAGTTTGTATATTAACATCGTCTATTTCTGTTCTTCCACATCGTCAGAAACTTTGCTATTCTTTACACATCGTGTACTTTTGTTCTTCGACATCGTCAGAAACTTGGCTTTTCTTTTCCACATCGTTGAATCTTGTTTCTTCGAGATCGTAAGAAACTTTACCATCGTCGTCATCGACATAATTGACCCTCGTTTCTTCAACATCGTCAGTTCATCATCATTGACAATATCATCAACATCGCGCATTTGACAAGTTTGATAATAATGTAATTTGTAAAGCGGCAGTCTTTCGCTATATAAATAGACTACCTTTTGATATTGTTAACATGCGACTGTTATTGGAATATTTACGGGCTAGATTTTAGCACGGATTTAAATATAAACGCTCATGGTTTAAATTATATATCTTGTTTCCACTGTTTTTTATTATAGCTGTCTGGTCTCTCGTGAATCACAGTAGAAAGAAAAGGATGAATTAAATTAGGAATTAATTGGGATGTTGACCGAGTTATGATCATCGATCATGATCGTTCAACTTCTAATCGGGCTCCTAATCCAGTTCTTGCCAAAACTCTATATGCAGCAACATCATTTAGAAAAGCCACAAACATGCTATGAAGCACTCATTTTGTATGGTAATTTGATTCAAATATTTGATCAAGACTTGGGGTAATTCTTTGTGTCACATCTTGTTTGATTTTGTTTGTTACAAGGACACATCTGTATAATTTATTTTACACCGTATCAAAGATTGCAGTAACTTCTTCCTTTTCAATTTACTGCTCTAAGGATGAGCCATTTTGGGAGGGCCACAGCCTTCTGAAGTCTTAATAAATGCATATTCCGCATTCTTACTCACATTCTTACTCTTTCTCAGCACCTTCTTTCCTTGCTCTCTTCTTCCTTTATTTCTTGATCCCTTTGTTTCTTCTCCTTCCTCCTTTTCTTTTCTGCTCTGTTCCCCCTTCTTTTTATTCTCTCTCTCTCTTCTTCTCTTTCTTCTTCTGCCCCTCGTATTCTCTCCTACTCCTTTTCATCCCAATGCTCCTCTCTCCTTCTGTTTCCTTTCATTCCTCTCGTTCCCGTTTCTTTTTATTCATCATTCATACTTGTTCAACAGCTTTTGTATGAATGTATATAGAGTTCAGGTAAAATTAGTTTGTTTTCCATATGTTTCTTACACATCAGTCACAAATATCGTTTCTAAATTCTATTTATTCATTTCGAATTCATGTAACATCGTCTGTTTGGAGCCACAATGGCATTGATCTATATTACTTTAACAAGGAGTTAGCGCCCTTGTGACCCCAAACAGATGATATGTTAAACGTGTCCGTTAATAATTTTCTACTTTATGAATAATATGAAGTATTAGCCCTGCATTGTTTATAATAAAACATGACCTGGGCTTCTTCTCTTTTCTACTTCTATATACTTTTTATTTTGTAGTATTTATACAAGTATATGTACTATTTCTTCCTTTGTTAATAAAGTGATATTGGAACAAAAACTGCTGAAAATTTTAAGAAACTGAAATTGAGGTTTTCTGTGTACAACAGGCTAGTAAACCCTAATAGGGCATTCTGTCATCAACACATTTGTTTTGAAAATCCTTGCAGAACTGTTTTTAAAATGACATCCCCTTTCATGCATGTCATTATACAATTTAAGTTAATTTTTGCCACAAAATTTTGTGCTGCCAACACTGTAGATTTCTTGAAACCTCTCAAAACTGATTACACTTAAAACGTGTAGTGTTTGTTGACACATGAAGTAATAACCAACACCAAACATGGTCATGGTAAAATGTGTTAGGTTATTTTAATATAAAATGTATAAACAAGTATGAACATAGGAAAATAGATCTCTCTAAATGCACCGTTTTCATGATAATACAACTGAATAGTTGTTACACTCAGCTTTTGTAATAGACTTTCAAGAACATTAAAAATTTACCGGTACTTAAAAACGCCCATGCATTCAGTGTGAATTACAAAACAGCAGAACATATTAATAACATAATTAACGGTAATGCTTCTTTGGGAATGGAAAATTCCAAACATACGAGTATCTTATATGGCATCAAATGACAGTGGGTAAGACATTTGCTTTTTGTGTGATTTTTTCTCTTGATCCATAATCGCGTATCAATATAGTTTCAATACCTTCATTATAACATAGATGAACATGTATAACAAGAGGCCAATGGACCTTGTGTTTAAAGGTACTATGTCCCATTTGCAGGTCAAAAAATGAAAATGTTAAATTCCAACAATTTTTGTGGGAAAATAACGTGAGGGGGCAAGGTACTGCAACAACGTATCATTTCTATAAATGAATGATCCCTGCCAAATTTGATTGAACTTTGTCGTGTATATTTTCAAAGAAAGAACAATTAACCTTAATGCTTCCTGCTGTTACTATGTGGCAGAGGTATAAAAGTAAAGTTTATCTTTAGTACAGACCCCCCAAAAAAAAAAAAAATACAGTTTTAATAAATGAGGGCATTTTTGGTATGGCAAATGGCAAATTTGCATTCCTAAAATTAAATTGATAGCACAAATTGCATATTACAAAATCTAAGAAGTGAACCATCAGATTTGATTTGATTTGATCGATTTGAAAAGGTAATTATTAAAAACCAAATGGCAGCTCAAGAGTGGAATTGAGTGGAATTTACATCATAAAAATTTCAAATAAATGCAATACAAAGTTAATATGATACAATTTGACATTAAGACTTATACATAATCTAAGGGAAATATATTGTAGCCATATCATGTATATCAAAATAAAATAGGGTAAAATTAAACTTCATACAAATCAAGCGAAGAGCTTGCTGTTTCAAGTAATTAGAAAATTAGGTATATAGTACTACTTAGTATAAAGTGGGAGTTGGGTCCGTGAAATATAATTATATGATATAAGTTTATTTAAAAGCATAGGGATTTGTATCTTAAGTCTTTAAAACTAGTTAATAACATGATTTTATTGTGGGTTAACTGTAGTATCCAATATACATCGTGATATCAGGTATACATTATTAAACTTGTATGTACTATCCAATATGCAATGTCCAAAATAGGGTAAAGTGTTCATGAATAAACCAGTATTTTAGTTCACAAGAGACTAGTAAGGAAGAGGTTGGACTATTTCTGTGTCTTTCAGTCCTTCACAAGTTCACAAATTTGCCAGTGTTCCTGGTGTTGTACCCATGTTTATTACGCGGGGACAAAGGGTGATGGAGCTTTGAAGAAGGGTCCATCATTGATTCAGCTAACGTGACACAAAGACTGTACCTTCTGTCTCTGAGGGTTGGTAGCTTTAGCTGATCTATAGCATCAGAGTAGCGTATATCACGACCCAGGATGATCTGGCAAGCATGCTTTTGGATTCTCCTTGTTTCTCGCGATGTCGCCCGACCAGACTGGGACAGCGTATTCCAAGACGGGTTGAACGATGCTCAGGTATATATGGTCACTAGTCCATGAGGGGGTAGGCCATGGTGTTTTAATCTGCAGAGTAAGTAGAGGGGACTGTTGCTTCTACGGATCATTGATTTTACACGCGTGTCCCATTTGAGATTGGACTGAATAAACACTCCGAGCAGCTTGATGACATTGCAGTGTTGGACAGTGTGATCAGCAAGGCTAAGGCGAGAGGCAATGTCCTACTCAGATGATTCTTGGCAGCGGCGGCGAAGTCTGAGGCTTCCACAAATGCACTTCACCTGTCAAACACTATAGAGGGAAAGATAATA
Organism: Mesocentrotus franciscanus; assembly: GCA_037976565.1. Classification (NCBI taxonomy): domain Eukaryota; kingdom Metazoa; phylum Echinodermata; class Echinoidea; order Camarodonta; family Strongylocentrotidae; genus Mesocentrotus; species Mesocentrotus franciscanus. The sequence goes on from CP137668.1 coordinate 17,041,340, forward strand.
TATCACAGTTTAAACCTAAAATACAAAAATGCCTGGCACATTAACCCAAATGAGACTCTCATAATACTCATTATGTATGCTTCCTATTGATTCAGTTGATATATTAAATGAATTTTCAATATTAGCTCCTTTTATTTCATCTATAGCTAGGAATATCCAAAACTCCTCAGTCCTATGTTGTAAAATTTGTTTATTTTTTGTTTATATAAAATTATATGTACTTTTAATGCCCTGCGTTTTCCAGTAAAATGGAAATGTCCTGGGCTATTGTATCTTCTCCTTTGTTGTGCAAGTTTGAACAATAAAGAGATGTTTAAAAAAATTAGAAATAAAAATAAATACTTCAAATTCCAACATTGAACCCAGCAACGCATACATGTGCAAAACAATCATATTATGATACATAAACAGGGGCCCCAACAGTTTGATCTAAAATTATGCAGACTTAGCATTATCAGTTATTTTATGAACATGCCATTCAAAGCAATGGTACATGTAGTTGGTTTTTATGTTATTAAAAAATGCTCCAGGTTTTGAAAGATTTATCTTTAGGGTTAGGTACATCCATAAATAAAAATGAACAAATAACAAATAACAAATATAAAAACATCATGTATAAAAAAATTGTTTTATAGTTCATACCTCTTCCTGATGCCATGTCGATAATGCTCAATGAATAGCCTGTTACAAAAAAGAGGCAATCCAGTAACGTACTGTGCGTTATAGACTTTGTGAAATTAAGGAGCAAAACAAATTTTGAAAAACTTTAAAAAGCATCCACATATACAATAAATAACTGTTTTCACATCTATTATATCAAGTTAATTGTTAGCTTGAAATACTAGGTACTCATGTGTTTAGATCCTACCAATGGTATAAACATAAAGTAAAGTATTGCAGAACACTTTTGGGGTTGAAATCAAATGAATTGCACATTTACAATGACTCGAAAATATGTTCGGGGCAAATTTCAAAGAACATCAAATATTTCAAAGGTCATACATGTGTATAGGTCTGTGACACTTTTCCCGATTAAAAGAACGTTAAGACTCATAAGCATACCAGTACAGTTCTCTTGTAGTCAGGTGGCTTAGCGTCAAATTTATCGACTATCGTTACTTGCCGGATAAAAGCACCATTTTTGGTACAGTGCTACTGAACAATATTAGGGTAGGAGCCCCTGGCAAGAATATCATATAAGGGTCTGGGACAGGGGCGTCGCCTCGTAGTCCACAACTAATATATATATAACATTGAGTTTTTGTTGTACAATGGCATGGGGCCCCCAATCACACATATATGAATATTTATGCCGGGGGCTCCTACCCTAGCTACCATCATTCAGCAGGTCTTAATGAAGCCCTGTATCAAAAATGGCATTTGTACAACAACTCAGTTATATTACCTTATAAATTATTTGTGGGCTACGAAGCGACGACCCTGCCTCACACCCTTATACGATACTCTTGCCAGGGGCTCCTACCCTTATATTGTTCAGTAGGTCCTAAGGAAGCCCTGTACCCAAAATGGCGTTTGTACAACTTCAAACAAATGTTACATGCTATATTACCTTCTAAATTATTTGGGGGCTACGAGGCGATGCCCCGCCCCACACCCTTATATGATATTCTTGCCGGGGGCTCCTACCCTAATATCGTTCAGTAGGTCCTAAGGAAGCCCTGTACCAAAAATGGCATTTGTACAACAATAAATCAATGTTATAAAATCATTTGGGGCTCCAAAAGACGCCCCACCCCACACCCTTAAATTGAAATTTTGCCCGGGGCTCCTAGCCTAATATCGTTTAGTAGGTCCTAAGGAAGCCTTGTACCAAAAATGGTGCTTTTTATCCGGCAAGTAACGATAATTTCAGTAAGCCACCTGACTATTGATACCAATATTATAGAAATGTAACGTATATTCTAATGGGGTAACCTCGCTAGATTCATAACGCGGATCGAGGGTCGCTATTCATAATACTGAATGAGGGTCGCTATTCCTAAAAATGAAATAAGCAAACAAAATGCTAAGGAAAATATTGAAAAGGGGACACCCCCATGGCTGTGGCGTAACCATGGTGGGGGGGGGGATACATGGCCTTGAATATTTGTCGAAAACATTTATTACAAACATACATTTCTGAACAAATAAAGAAAAACGGTGTGACACAATTATGTACATGACCCATCACCCCTCCCCAAATCAGTCCGACCACGCTGCACCATTCGGCCCACTTTAAAAATGTGTTTTGTTTGGTGGATAGGGGGCTTGAACATTTTCGGACCTTGAAGGTTTTTGCGTCATGTAGCGTACAAAGAGGTAATGTGATCCAAATATGAATCATATCAAAATCACAATTTTATTGGGGGTGGTGGTGGTGATGGGTAAGGAGGTCTGATAAGGTCTAGAGCAACAAAATACAAATAAAAATGATATGAGAAATTTGATTATGTATTTATTATAGGGGTGGGATATCTAGCAACAAGGGGGCAGGATATAATGATAAATACAGAACGAACGCCAAGAAAATTATGGAATGTAAATACAAATATGCATGCAGGTACAGAATTTTTTAAAGAAAACATTACCGTAGTTGATTTGAGACATGATAAATTCCAACCAAACACAGAAAATACACGTAATAATTGTTCAAATCCATGATTACATTACTTTAAACAGCCAAAGCAAAATATAAAATAACAATAAAGGGAACAAAACAAATGAGGAGTAAGGCTGACGTGAATTGTCATGAAACAAGATCTATTACAGAACAAACACATCATTACATATGAAATATCCCCAGCCCCCCCCCCTTTCTTAAAGGCAATACAAAGTTTTGGGAAATTTTGAAAATGCCCGGATAGCGATTCTTTAAAATTTTGATATATGATTTCCAAACGGGAATAGCCAATCGGTTGATTTTAGTCAAGAAACATTGTTTTAAAGCTAAATTAATATTTTGACCTTAAGAGGGAGCTATACAACATACAGAGTTTATTATTTACGATTTCATCTTTAGACTTGATTTCAACTGCGATAACGATCACTGAAAATTGTAGGATCGCATATGCTTCCAATATGTTAATTGTAACCAAATTCATGACCCCATACCAAAACTTTGTATTACCTTTAATATCATTTTATTTGCCTATTTAATTCTATGAATAGCGACCCTTTCCGTATAATGAATAGCGACCCTTTCCGTATTATGAATAGCGACCATCTTCTCGTATTTATGAATAGCGACCCTCTTCTCGTATTATGAATAGTGACCCCCTTCGATTATGAATAGCAGTCTTGATGAATAATGACCCTCTCCTCATATTTTGAATAACGACCCTCATTCCGCATTATGAATGGCGACCCTCTTCTCGCGTTATGAATAGCGACCCTCTTCTCGTGTTATGAATAGCGACCCTTTCGTCGTATAATGAAGAGGAACCCTTATGAGTAATGACCCCGATTTTGTATTATGAATAATGACCCTTTTCTCAAATTATGAATAGTGGTCCTCTTGAATAGCGGTCCTTATGAATAGTGATCCTTATGAATAGCTGTCCTCGTAAATAGCGGTCCTTATGAATTGAGAGCAGACCACAATCTAACAGACCTTTAGATGATCATACATTTGGTGTATACACTGTATTTCAACTTTTAAAAAATAAATATGTAACACTGCCCATTTCTCCTTTGACAAATCTAACAGGTCCTTTATATTTAAACTGATCTCTCTTGGACATCACTAGTTCATACCTTTACAAATAAAATTATTTGTTGTGCAAGCTTCATTAAAGGGACTTGTTAACATTGTTCAGATGAGAGAAAATGGTGATAAGGTAGTGACTTCAATGCTAGATGTACATTTAAAGATAATCTGAAAGTTTGAGTGAAAACAGGCCAGTATTAATAACAATTGGAAAAAATGATATGCTTGATTCTTGAATTCTCCCAACTATATTATTATATGTATCAACTAGGTTTTAGCAAGGACAATTAAAAACAAAAAGTATTACAAGTCGTTTGACTGTAGTAACATTCCTTCATAAAGAAAACAACTTCTGAGGCCAGCTCCCAGGGGTTGTTAAAGAGAAGGGATTGCAAGGGATATGAAGAAAAAAACATGAGTGTCTGTAACAGGAGCTTAGCAATGTATAACCCATCATTAACTAAGATAATTTTATTTTGTTTTCATTTGAACGCATACACTCAATAAGGATACATTCAGCTTAGTTTCCATCACAATGCTGGGCTGGTTTGTATGGAGTGTTGACAAATGACACTTGTACTACAAGTTGTAGGGCTTGCTTGCATGAATGCCAACTAGGTAATCTGTTGAATGAATAATAAAAGAAACATATGCAAACAAAATCTAGTGATAAACTTTGCACGTTATAAAACAAAAACAAAACACCCAAACACTAAAGTCCTACTGTATAACCCTACAAGCTATAGGTCTAGTCTAGATCCAACTATGTAAGCAGGGTAATTTACGCTTTAGCGACTTGCCTTATTTTTTGGAGGATCATTATAGCAACGGCCAATAAGAAAGCAGAAAAAAAAGCTTTGATACAAGAAAAGTTAAATCATAATATCTAACCGCAATGTTATCCAGTCATAATTGAGAGTTGCACAAATCAGTCAATTTGGATGACAATTTGTATTCTTTTGTATGCATGTGCAACCACTAGACTTCCAATAAAATTTGTTGCAAATTTCAATGTTGATGCGCCAAGAAAAAATTGTTTGGTAGATTTCAAGGAAAAAAAATAAAAAAATTTAAAGTTTAAAATCCTAATTTTTCTTTTACTTATACATACTATGTCCCATTTGCAGGCCAAAAAACATGAAAAGGTTAAATTCCAACGGCATTGAAAGATAATACTAATTTAAAAGTTCCCTCAAAACGAAAGGGCTTAAAAATGTCTTTTAGTGGGAAAATAATGAGCATTAGTTGTCGAATCGACTTAAATGACTGCAATCATTTTAGTAATAGTCTGATTTTCAGACCCTTGTACCGAATGGTCGTACGTTTTGTGCTGCGCAAAGATTCAATCAGTTTAATTTTGGCCATTACAAGAACTGGGTGATTGATGTAGACAAATGCTCATGTACCTTTAAAGCTCAAGTAATGTATGTTATTTTACCAAAGAAAAAAAAAGAAGTCAGTCAGTCAATCAATAGTGTGTGACAATGAAATCTAGAAAGTAAACACGTTTCCTTGCATAATTTAAATAATAGGACACTGCTAACGTTTAAATTTCATAGATAGGACAAACGTGACATATTCATAATTCCTGCACAGACGATTTCTTGTTTCATAAATTTCTGTGTTTGCGTGGCGAGCTTGATTTCTTACTGAAATCTTGAAATACAGCTCCGTTATTCATGGATGAGCTATCAAAATGACCGGTATCAATGTAGGAATACCTGTAAGAAACGTCAATGAAATATCTTAACCGGTTCAATTTTTTAAAAAAATGTTTAACTTCAGCTAAGAGAATACAGCGTCTGCTGCAACGTCAATGAAATATCTCAACATGTTGGCTGCAAATGGGGCATAGATCTAGTACCTTAATTATTAAGCGATAAATCTAGATCTATTTCTATCTGTAGTGTAATTGTATTTGTATAAAAAATAAAAAAAGTGATCTTTTTATTTGCTTATTCCAACAAAATATTTCTCATGTAAGCCCGAAAAAGACACACACTGAATGAATTTCATATAATCACAAATTCACAGATGCACATATATTGTCGATCTAGGCCTATCGCGTATCGTATCCTGATCCGTATGAAGAAAAAGAAATTGCGACAGGGGGAGGGGTACTGGGGCCTGGGGTTACCCCTGATGTTACTGCGCATACATGTATGGGCTTCAAAAATTTCAACACGGAGCCGAGTTAAATTTTGACGAAGAAACGGGGAAAAAAAGACCCTTAAACGCATCATACAGTCAATCTGGTAAGTGGAACCGATGTATATTAGCCTAGACTCTAGAGTCCTAGACCTAATTTTCAAAAATAAATGCATCGGTGCATCGGATATGAATCCGCTAAAGTGACATTTTAGTCCAAAAGTTTGGCCGGAATTTGTTGTTGAGATATAGACTATCCCAATACCATTTTGCAATGCAGTCCCTATGGCTATGGTCGGCTTCTGTCTCTAAAGAGAGGAGCCGACCCTACCCAAATCAGAGGCTAACGTCTAACGAACGAAAGAGACAGAAATTTTCGGTCTAGACTCTATATAGATATTAGTAGAGGAGGCAGTTTTCGGCCACTTAATGCGAAATCCTATTTTTGGACTCTTTACTTCCTATTTATTATTTTTTTTGTTTAAATCATGAAGCCAATACTATTATTATTCAAACAAAAAAAGAATCCCAGAAAAAAAATCATGAACTGCCATGGCAATATTGATTTTCATTTTCACTGTTTCGGCAGTAGTTTTCGGCCTAGCGAGACAGTTTTCGGCCGCATGTACAAAGTCAATAGGGAGCGCGCGCCGTGCGTTCGGGCGCTGATCCCTAGCGCATGCGGCCAGAGCACGTAATCCCCCGCATGGCCGAAAACTACACCTGCGGGTGCAGTGCTCAGAAATTGGAATCTAGAGTGTACAGAGATACAGCGCTATAGCATCCGACTGATAGGATAACATACATGCGGTGAGAAACATTTGAGCTTGCGATGATCAAAAAATCTGACTCTAAATGTGAAAAATACTTGAAATACAGCTCATTTTATGGGACCCATATTCCTTACAGACACGCGTAAGATATTCCATTTTTCAGATTCGGGTAGCGGGACCGCCGATTACATCGCTAAAATGTGATATTTAAGGATACATTTTCCTTGGCAAATGTGGTTCTCCGGTGACTCTGCCATGTTATTGAATGTGTGTGATATGTGATAATGCAATGTATTTTAAATGATTTTACCATGCATCCAACGGACCGGCCGATCACTGCCTCCGGCCGAAAACTGCCTCCGGCCGAAAACTGCCTCCTCTACTAGATCTAGACTTCTAGAGTTTATAAGAATATATTATAGTCTTAGCTTAGACTACATGATCATGATTTAGTGTCTAGGCCTAGACAAAAAAAATACTAGTCTAGAATCTATTAATATTTATTAATAAATAGGTCTAAGCCAGGTCGTATTTTCGTAAATTACCCTGTGAATAGTAACTGTAAGCTTATTTAGTAAACAAGTCACCCCTGATTCGTAGATGCTACTTATGCTAGCTGCTGCTAGTAAGTATTACTAGTTTTTAGTGTTACATCGACTTTTGTTTAAATTGTTATTGCATTTGCAATGCCAATGGATATTACAACATGTAAGTAAACGTATAGGACAATGCATTAAGTGCAACTGGACAATTTAATGTTAAATAGATCTAGACTAGATCTAGATCAACTATCAATTGCATAGATCTACAGGGTACTTATTCCGCTGTAGAATTGTCTTTATCCCTATCTTGTCAAAGATAAAATACAAATAGGTCTAGAGCATAATGTGAAGTTAAAACCTACCATTTTTACAGAAATCATGGTCAAAACGTCTCCTAATAATCGTCTTCAGGCGCTTAATTGTTTGTTTGACGTTTGGTAATACCGCCCAAGGAAAGAAAATAATAGCGAAAAATGTTCACGACTTAATTGGCGACGAATCAACTCAGGCGTGAATTTTGTCGTGAATTTATTTACGACGAATTTATTTACGACGAAGTTCACGACGTCGTCAATTTCGTCGCGAATAATACGCGATTTCGTTGAAATTTACGATATCGTAAATTTCGTCGCCAATTATTCACGACGAAATTCACGATATCGTAAATTTCGTCGCCAATTTCGTCGCCAATAATTGGCGATTTCGTCTATTTGCGATGTCCCTTCAGGGCCACCATAGGTTTGATTTCAAAAATTCGAAAGTCGAGGTTAATTTAATGTTCGTGTATGTATGAAGTATTGCAATCGATGATCTTCTCCTGACCCCTCCCCCTCTTACTCTCTCTCTCTCTCTTTCTTGTAACAATTCCTCTGTCTTTCTCTCTCTGTCTTTCTTGTATCAATTCAAGTGTCTTTCTTCGTCTCTCTCTCTCGATTTCATTTCTCTTTTTTTTTTCGTGTTGAGTGTGTCTGTCTCTGTCCCTCTCTTTCTCTCATCCTCTGTTTTTTCCCTCCATTTCCCTCTTTTCATTTCAGAGATTTCTGGTCTCTCTCTCTCTCTCGTTCTCCCTTTCTCTCTGTCTTTCCCTCAATTCCTCTGTATTTCTTGGTCTCTCTCTCTCTCTCCCTTTATATTCCTCTATCTTCGTCCCTCTGATCTCCCATCCTTGTTTTCTTACTTCCAATCCTCTGTATTTATTGTTCTCTCTCTCTCTCTTTCTCTCTTTCTCTCTATCTGTTTTTCTCCCCCTCTTTCTCTCTCTCTCTCTCTCTTTCTTAGCGATGACGGGTTAATACCATATGATCAAAATCTAAAAGTTTATTGTATAGATGACACGTTTACCACAGGCTGTACCTCAGTGAATGATAATATAACAAGCATTAGATATTCGATTTACTCGCCGCTACTATGTGAGCCGGCCTTAAGCAAAACATTGGTTATTTACACTTCCTAAGTAAAATTTTGTTTTCAACCATGCTGTGTGGCCTCGGTGAAATATAACATCACTCGGGACATTCAGAATTTCTCGATTCATATATTTATACAATATTGGCTTGAGAGGTATATCAGATACGTTGCATTCAGCTCGTGAATATTGCATGAGTCGAAGACAAGTGCAATATTCATGCTAGCTGAATGCAATATATAGGCCTATCTGATATACCACGAAAGAAAGCAAATATTATGATTATTAATATACATACAAAATTGAACTACATTGAAATCTAAATGACTGAAAAGATCCCTTTTCTACAAATGTTCTATTCAATAAAATATTCTATAAAATATTTGCAGTACTGAAGCTTTGAATACAGCTGCTTAAATATTTCATCCACAAAAAAACACATAAAGAAATATGAAAGGTGTCTCCTACAATACGCGCCTTGTTAGATGTGAGAATTCAGCTAAATATACAAAGACTCAACAATGATATTTCAGAAAATAGAAGTTTCAGCTCGAAGGTATTTGGTGTGCCCGCGTACGCCTAAGCATATCATATGACTTCGAAAATAGAAAAAGTCATTTTACAAAAATAAAAGCATGATAAGAATGTGCGCGGAACAAGGCAAGATGTAAGGTATTAACAATTTGTATTGTTTACTGCATTGTTGTAATGTCAACAAATCCAATTCAGACTGTTTTAAAATAAAATATTATCATTTTAATTGATGCAATTTTCGTTTTCTTTTTGTTACTTTCGAAAACTATCCTAGGGGGTAGTTGACCGGGGGTTGTTGTCTTAGGGGTAGTTGTCCTAGGCGGTAGTTGTCCTAGTTGTCCGGGGTAGTTGTCCGGGGTAGTTGTCCTAGGGGTAGTTGTCCTAGGGGGTAGTTGTCCGGGGATAGTTGTCCCGGGGGTAGTCGTCCTAGAGGGTGGTTGCCCTAGGGGGTAGTTGACTGGGGGTGGTTATCCGGGGTGGATGTCCAGGGGGTAGGTGTCCGGATACGGTTTATGACACTCTGTTATGCGTTTAGACACTGAACAACGATAATTCATTGACCCCTCTTTTTTTTTTTAAGAAGTGGTCGTTGCTGTTTTTTGCTGTTAATGTTGTTTGTTGTTGTTGATATTGTTGTTCTTTTAACAGATCTTTCTGTTCAGTCGTCAAGAGAAGTCACCTGATCCCCAGCCCTTAATCAAAATATAAAAAGGGTTCTCTATTTCTCACGTGGGGTGGAACGACGGGGGAGAGTTTCAGCTTCACGTGATAAACAGAGAACACTTATCTAACTTACATCCCACAGCAATAGTCGGTATAATAGAGTTTGCGATGTTATTTCATGTAAGCCACCCCCACCACTCCGCCAATCATATTTTAAAGGGGACATGACGCGAAGATGATGTAACCAAGTTGGTGAAATGGGCCATATTCATAAAACTAGAAAAGCCTAGCAATTGCTGGCAAACATCTCGAATGACGTTCTTCTTGCTAGAATATTCAGTAATTTCTTGCTTGAATAATTGTTTTCATTATCAAGCTTTGGCTTGACGTGGCTTTAATTTTAATAATCCTGTCATGATAGCATAACTGTTTTTCCTTGACTTTATGCATATCTATCAAAATTAATCAGCCGTAATGTTTGGATATTTAATGTTCTCACTTTATATCTTTTAATTACCAATTGCAGAAATTATATAAGAAATGATGTCAAATTATAAAAACTGTTTCATGTCTATGTCTTCAGAATATTTGAAAGTTTGCGGGGATGAACCACTTTTTCTCTCAATGTCCATGTGTCTCGGAGTAGGCTTGCATTTTATTTATCAAGCATATAGGTATTGCTTGTTATTCCCAATGTAAGCATTTGCATGTCGGGGTAATTGCTAGTTTTATAAATACGACCCACTTTCTTAACACATTTAAGCCACCATCCCGCCAGGATTGGTGGGTGCAGCAACTGCTTGTTGGTTGTACGGGGCAGCAGGAGCCTAGCTGTCCGGGGCACCAGGAGCTTGGTTGTACGGGGCAGCAGGAGCTTGGTTGTAAGGTGAACCAGGAGCTTGGTTGTAGGGAGCTGGAGCAACAGACTGGACAGCAGGGAGAAACGCCTGCTGAGCGTTGTATGCGGGAGGGGGCTGAGCGATTCCCGCTGGCTGAGTGTACTGGCCTGCGTAGACACAATGGAAATTTAAGGAATTAGTAGTATACTTTCCCTTTTACACCCCTAAATCGCGATAAATAAACTGATTGTAAAGAGCAGAGCTACATGGAAATTCTAAGAAAGTGAGCGGAAGTTGAATCAAGTTATCGATAATGATATGTATTCATAAAATTAAGCGCATTCATTTTAGAATAATAACAATGACTGTGAAGTATTGACAATTAATATTATCATTCGAACTTGCAAAATCGTTGCCAACTTTTTGACATGTACACTGTTGGTCATAAAGGTGGAATAATTTTTTTCTACCCAAATTTATGGAATGATTTTGACAATGATTTATTCCTAATAGAGCTAGATAATAGTATACATTCTCAGATTTTATTGAATTAATATTTTGCGAGTGTTTGTTTTGCGTGACTGCTAAAGCATGTGTATGCTACTATGCTTATCAACTAGGGAACCTACGTCCTTAAGTCATAACTGACAGTAATGAGGGTTAATGCCTCACAAAGGAGCACTAATATAGCACATCGACACGGTTTTAATCCTGGGGCCTCACGGTTACGAGGCCATTGCTTTGCCACTGAATCATGACTGTACGCAGCGGAAGCTAGGGTAGGGGGCAGCCCCCACAAAAAACCAAAAAAATGCAATAAATTATCAATAATTTATTGCATTTTCTCCCGGTCCCCAACAGAAAAAACAATCCTCTGTGTGGCCATGCCTTGAACCATAATGCATGGCCGTGCAGGGAAATTAATTAATGAAAAGTTCATGTTATCAATTAACTATAAATTGAAGTTGAAACAAAAACACAAACAATCGTTATTTACATACCGTTTGTCACAACCATCGGAGTGTTTTGTTGGGAGTACTAGAAAGGAAATTGAAACAATTGAAATGAAAGTAATATGAAAACCAAACTAGACATGTAATACTTGTTTCGGAACAAGTATAGGTGGGCTGTTCCAATAAGTGCATACCACACATGGTTAGTGAGATAGTGATCAGTGAAATGTTTGACCTTTGACCCTAATTTACATACTAAGTAGTTAAGATACCATTGGCATGATTTGACCTCAATTTTTGAAATAATCCTCTTATTCAGGTCTAAAGGTGTTCCAAATTTCATGTCTATACAAAGCATTGTTTTAGAGAAACCATGTACAGTACATTTGACCTTTAACCTTAAAATCCAAATAACATCATGAAATATGCATATTCTCAATTTTGTGTTTTTATATGAAATATTTTTTCTTACCTATCAACATGCAATGTTTTAAGTCAATTGCGACCAATATACCAAAATAATCCACATAGACATTACACGTGGACGGAAAATAGAATTCTCAAATCCCACTTTTCAAGTGAAATATGAGCATAATCCCGGCATCTGATCAAAAAATAAAGGGCACACAGGTGATAGCTTATTGTCTCAGCTACAACATACTCGAAGCTCAGCGAAAACGAAACTAAAACGGTGGAGATATTGCTCGCGGAAGACGGGAATGTAGAATCCAGTTTCGAAAAAAAGTCATGTCCCGTAGAGAATACACGAAAATGTGAAAAATTGACATGCCTCCTTCAATTGCACAAATACGCCATGATGCCTTTGTCAAAATGAAAAATTGTGAATATTGCATTTGTAGTGAATTGTCTCAGCTAGAACATATCAAAATTTGGAAGAAAATTGATCAATATTTACAGAGATACAATCAATTTTCCAAAAATATGCTGACGTCATAATATGCAAATTAAATTTTGAGTTCGGAGGCCATTATGATGACGTCATGAGTTAATTGAGGGTCAAATGAGACATGAAATCATATCTCCGACTCATAATCTATCCAAATATGAAAAAAATTGGGAGTTCCTATCCATTCTGAAGAGTTACAATGTATTTTGTATAGGCATGTTTTTGCCCATATATGCTATGTATTACAAGAGCTCGCGCGCACGGACATTTATCTTGAATGGACGCTCATCTTGTTATTAATGGTCATAAAGAGATAAACATGGTATCAAATTGTTCGAAAAAATGTGGGAATTATCATGAAAGAAAAAAAAATGGCGATTCTGTGTTGTGTAATGGTGTTACGCGCAAAAGCGCGCGCGCATGTGCGTGTGCGCGATTTTTTATAAAATGCTTAAAATGGCCTGAAACGTATGCAAAATGTATTTAAGACGATTTGGAGCATTTTGAAATTTTGCGCGCGCATTGACGCGCGGACGTACGCGTACGCGCGTGTTTTTTGACCTGAAATTGACTGGACGGATATTGACCTTGATCATGATAAATATGAGTGAGAAATGATTTTCCGTTATGAAGATATGATCATGAGTTGATTTGCAGAAAATTTCACAAAATGGCGCCTAGATAACGTCATCAGTCAAGGTCAAGGTTGAAAACCTTAACGTGTTTTCTCCATATGCCTATACATATGTGTGCCAAATTTCAAGACATATCATTGAGCCATTTTCAAATTATCTTGCTAACAAAAAAGTGCTTGGAAATAAGAAAAATAAAGAATAATAATAATAAAGGCAATTTTAACGAAAACATAAGGTGGTCTGTATTATATACAGCCCACCTAATAATATAAATAATGGTAATAATAGACCCTATCTACTTTTGTATAGTTTACAGTACATTGGATCAACTAATACGCTCTTGGACAGCAATATACTGACTTCACCTCCCGCTGCTGTAGCGTTTATCGTGTGATCGTGGCAAGGAATAAGTTATATCAGGTATCAATTACTTCAGCTTGATTGGATTGAGAGTAGCAAATGTATATTTATGTCTTGCCGCTGCTGTAGCGTTTATCGTGTGATCGTGACAAGGAATAAGTTATATCAGGTATCAATTACTTCAGCTTGATTGGATTGAGAGTAGCAAATGTATATTTATGTCTTGCCACATGCCACTGGTGTCAAGCACGGGCACTCATATCAATTTGCAAATGATTTCCTTTGGCAGTATCAAATGTCCGTTGTGCCATTCGGGGGCTCGAACCCACGATCTTCGTGGGTTCGTGGCTCAAGTGAAGTCATACAACTTGACTGCTATACTCAAGCATATTTTACTTGAAACAGCAACAACAACAAATACTAGGACATTTTTTGTTTTTACCTATCTACCCTCTTAAATAAGGTCTTGATTATATATCTGGTAAAAGGAGCGCCTCTGCAAAGTTTTGGACGAGACGGATTTTTGGGGGTTGATGTTGACAAGAGTTTGCAAGTTAGCTGAAATATACTGACAGGCAGAGCAAAACAACAACAGCAGATCTATGCCATTCAAATCCATATTTCTAACGAGCAGAAAACAAAACAAAACAAGGCCATTACTTTTTTCAATTAGCATACAGCCGTCTTTAAATTCAAAATTTCCTGATAAAAAAAGGAGTAGGGGCGGGTACACCCCCATGCGACCCCAACCTTCGCTCACGATTCTTGCTAAGGAGCTTCTCTTAATCCAAAGGAGTGGAAATTCACCTTTAGTGGAAATATAATGGAATCCGCTCCAAGTGTAAGTAGTTGAATTAATCTGTTGACAATGGATTCTATCATTTTGAGAGTGGATTTTCCACTGTAGGAAAGGAAAAATAATATGACTCTCCACAAAAGAGAGTGCCTGTCCACTCGTGTACATTTAGGGGACGGGGGTACGACAAATAACTCACCACAGTGGTGGTGGTTCGTGAAGACGAGTTGCCACAGAGAATGCCACCACAGCAGTAGGCTGAAGCCACAATGGCTACCACCATCTCGAACAGGCCAAAGATGGCCAACAGAGAGTCAGATGCGATTCTTCCCTCCTGTTAATCGAATTCGGAGTTTATTTATTGATATATTTATTTACTTATTCTTTATATGTATTCAATTATTCATTTATTTATTCATTCATTTGCCTATACATTTACTTACTTATTAATTTATTCATTATTTCATTCATTCATTAATTCATTACATATAGGCTATTCATATATAAATAAATATTTATTTAGATATTTATTCATCCATGTTTTGAAACATTTATTCAGGATAAAAACAAGATCAGCAAAGCTTTTTGCAACATGGTCCTGATTAGAGATATACAAAATTAAAAACAGTTGAAATACAAGAAATTTATGAAAATCGATAAATGCACATTACAATACAAAACAAATCAATATCCTATTGAAATCATCATAAAAACCTGATTTAGATCATAATACTGAAAAATAGAGAGAAGGATGTTGAGAGAAATGATAAAAACCCTGGACAATGAAAAACGAATGTATTCATGTAAAATCATTTATTGAGAAAAAAATGTTAATGGGTACACTGTTTCAAAATATTGCTTAAAATGATTGATTAGTCAGCTGAACTGGTCAACTAGTCGTTAACATTTATTCTTCAATCTACACAAATCTGTCCGGCCGAACAAATATGTATGCCCCTAAACACATTGTTGTCATTTTAAAACTTTAAGTTCCCCTTTGTATTTAAACAGTAAATAAGGATCAGATCAATCAGTGAATTGTAGATAGAATCAATTCTATGAAATTTTCAATATGAGGCAAACCAGCCAATATTTATCGAGTATAGCTTTTCCCCAATTTCTGATCAGAAGAAAAATCATAGCAAAGTGTGCAAAGCTAAAATTTCTGGATCTGTGTTTTACTATCTTGGGGATACCCCAACTAGGAAAATATAATAGATCAACATTTCGGTGACCATTCGACTTTTAGCAACACTGTGTTTAAGCTTTTAACAACACGGGATCATGCACGATTTCATCAAAGAGAGTTCCTTACTGGTCATCCAAGTTTGTTGAAAAAACTGTAACAAGAGACAGGTACCAATTTCCTTAAACATTGAATATGTAGTAAAAATGAACCGTTGTCAGTTTGTAGATTATAAGTTATAGGAATCGTCAAATTAAAAACAAAATGAACTGAAAAGCGCAAAAATCGAAAAGCATTCGACACTGATGGGGTACCAGGGACATAAAACATAACATCTAAAGAATCATAGAGATTGATCAATAATTTTCTGGGGGACAGCAACTTTATTTATCAAGAATAAACCATATTGTAACAGTCATTTCATGGAAGGGGTAAGGGAAACTTTATGGGGAAACATGCAGTGTATGTACATACCCGTAGTCTTCGATCGTGTTCATAGTAACAGTCAAAGCCATAGCAATAGAAATAGTTACTCAGGACTCCTGCCCCAAAGGCACCAGCAATCATTTGAGCAAAGGCAACAATGGCCGCGATGATACACATCGTAAGATAGCCGATGATCCAAAATAACAATTTTTGTTTAAATAACTCTTTGAAAAAACAACAACAGCAAAACAAATAAATAAAGTATATATTGGCCGATGTATTATTATAATATTATTATATAACATATGTAGTTGCTTACTGTTGTGTGACACTATCATTTCCTCAGCTAAAATCGATTTAACTAGTCTATAACGAACACATTGAGTGTGTGGGTTGGCTGGGGTGCACGTGCGTATGTGTGTGAGGTGGATGGGTGTTAGCTTAATATACAGTAGCGTACGCAGGATTTTTTCAACGGGGGGTTAAAATTTGTAAATCGCGCCGAAAATTTCGCAACGACTCAGCCAGTCGCTGAATAAGCGAGGGGAGGGGGGTTAAGAGCACATTTTTTTTTTTTTTTTTTGGGGGGTCCAGTTTTTGAGGAAAAATTTCGCAACGACTAAGCCAGCCGCTGAATAAGCGGGGTGTGGGGGGGGTAAGAGCACATTTTTGTTTTGGTCCAGTTTTTGAGGAAAACATTTCGCAACGACTTAGCCGGCCGCTGAATAAGCGGGGGTAAGAGCAATTTTTTTCACTTGAAGAAAAACTGAGGGGTTTTGCTCCGAAACACACACATAAACAATTTTGATGGGGTTAACCCCCGCTGCGTACGCGCCTGGCTGTATACATATGAACCCTCGATTTACACCAGAAACGGGTATATCATAAGGGGGTATGGGTAATGAATATATATTTCTAAATGAGACTAAAGGAATACAAAAACATACATACCACACAACTGTTCTTCTGCATCGAACATATTCCTAAGATTCCGGTAGGAATGTAGAACTAGGGGAGGAGAAATTATAACAGCCATTAAAATCAACATTACAAAAGTACACTGTATATTGATGTACATTGGACCTCCATTTTTATTACTCTATTGTATATCCCATAGCAATAGTGCGTGGGTGTGATTACGTATACAGTCATAATGTAATGCTCGTACATTTCAAAAGGTGATGGGCTTGAGTTTTCTCAAGTCATTGCGATAGTGTTAACCATGTATGAAAACAATTGCATACCCCAGAGAAGAAAGGACAAATGAAGACTTACCAGAACACTGGCCCAAATTCCCATTCCGACATAGCCTAGTCCGGTGCCGAGGACCAACTCGGCAATGGCGACGACGGCGCTCCCGATGCCGAGGGAGAGCTGCACCCAACCAGTCGCTCTCCCGGCAGCTCCGTTAAAGTTTTGCGACACACCGCTCGACGAGTTAGGGTTCTGCTCCGTGGTGGCATAGCTGGCTGGAGCGGGCTGTTGGACGTAGACAGTCTGGCCCGGAACTCCAGGCTGGGTGGGATAAGACGTGGCCTGCATATCAGAGGTAACTTGCTGTATAGGGAAAGAAGGTTTTGTAAAGACCGAACATGAGTTTTGAAGTCCAATGATAGGCTTAGAAATACACTTATGTTTGCAATTTGAGGACTGTAGGACAGTTGTCCCACTGAACTACAACCTCCTCACAACATTGAAAAGTAAGAAAATAGGCGAGAATTCCAGAAGGTACAGGTTTGTTTTGGGTACTCCTGATGCGCAATGTGATTGATTGATTGTTTGAACTGGTTTATTGACCTTTTTAAATGAATTCAAAATAGCAGTCAAAGGCAGAAACATATCGAATTTACAAAAGATTAAAAATTTACATTAGAATACAATACATTGAAAAATTGGTTAGATAAAATACCGTAATATGCATAAAAATATACATAGCACGAATAAGATTGCACACAACAAAATAAACACGGAAATGGAAAAAGACTAGGAGATGAAAAGGACATAATAAGGACAAGATAAAGCTTGGAAAAGAAGAAGAGGGAGAAATTTAGATGAACTAATCGACAGAATTTAACACAGAACAATTAAAATAAAGAATCGTTGGCAGTAAATTTACATTTATAAGGTTTGGAGACAATTTCAACCAATGATGAGAGATATTCCTTGGAACACCAAAATCTTGCAAGATAGTGAATACAAGTATTAAAATATCGATAAGTATTGCAATATAGATTTAAGTAATATAGAGGATCCATTTATTAAAAAAACATATCTATTGACACTCATTTCATAGGACCTATTACTCAATGTAAATTAAATTTTTCCCCTTTATTTCCTTTTCTTTTTGTTTCTCCGTCTCTTCTTCTCTTTCGTTTATATATTTATTGTGTATTGTTCTATAAGTCGTATTCACAAAACGAGCTTATCTGCTTTAATAATGTATGCCTGCTTGTGTTAATAAAGTCAATTTTATAAGTATACAAATCTTTAACCTAATTTTTTTGTTGATATGAAAAAAATGAAATGGAAGAAAATAAATTGAATGGAATTGATTTATTGCTGTTATATATTTTTTTTTGCAAATGTTTCTGCATTTATTGATAAATCAAATACAAAACATTCAAATAACAATAATAGTATAAAATATAATTGATTTACATAAAGAGTGACAACTGAAATACACACACACACAAGAAACATATATATATATAATCAAGGAATCAAGATAAATGCAGAGGCCAACTATCATAAGCATGAATGCTTGAGTCGATAGCAGCCGGGAAGAAGGGGGTACATGACGCTGTTATAGGTTTTTCAATCATAAGGTCGTGAGTTCGAATCCCACTTCAGGACGTTGATTTCCTTCAGCAAGAAATGCATCCACATTGTGATGCTATAGGAGAATAGAGTGTCATGTATAAAGATTTTTTCAGAAGGTATCTAAATTAAAAGTGGAAAGAAAGTATACAAAAAGTGTGTGCAAGTGGGTGTGTGCAGGTGAAGTAAGTGGTCGATTCGGATTGTTCATGGACTGGTCATCTAAAATTAATTTATATAAACAAACAATTAAATTCGTTAAGACCCTTATAATGTTAATGAATATTTGGATATTAAATATTTTTTTCATCGAGGCCTTGAATGAACAAAGAGATGCAGAGTGTTTAATATTGTCAGGTAAAGCATTTCAAATATCTGGGCCATGTTGTCTTATCGTTGTATATGCCACAATAATTTTTGGGTTAGTTAAATGGAAGTCGGATGAGTGTCTTGTAGGATAAGAATGTATATTACTATTGTAAACAAAAATATTTCGAAATGCCAAAGGTATAGTATTTATCCAAAATGTATAGATAAAGATTGCAGTTTTAAAAATGTGAATATCAGCGATTTTTAATCTTTTTAGTTTATAAAATGTTGAAACGGTATGGGCTAAATAATGTGAATGTGTACAAAGACGGAGTGCTTTCTTTTGGAGACGATATATTAATATAATTGTCATCTTATTACTATTACCCCATAGTATGTTACAATTAGATATGTATGACAAATGAAAGAATTGTAAAGCATAAATAGTGACTTTTGTGATATATAATATTTTAATTTATATAGAATGGCTATGCCTCTCGAGACTAACATGCAAATGCTGTTAATATGACACTTCCAAGTTAGATTTGAATCAATCATTACACTTAAAGTGACTCGGTAACATCGTTGAAGGTTGATGAAAAAACTGTAATTTTTGTATGAAATGTTACTTATTATATTTCTTCTACTGTACTAACCCTCTAGCATACAAACAATCCTGAAAAAAATTCTCAAATCACAAAGATATTTATGGTTTTCTTTAAAGACGTCACTGGTCAACACCTTCTAACAGTAAATTCTCCCAACCATTTTTGAATTTTCTCAACCGTTTTTCCGTGAAAATAAGACATAAGACAGGATTTAAAAACCTTTCAACACTTAAATGTCTGGAATGATATATAGAGCCAATTCATAGCTTTGTAACGATTTACATTCACCTAAATTGTAATTAAATTGTAATAATATAGTTGGGAGAGTTAAGGAATCGATCAGATCAGTTTTTCCCAATTTTTAACAACAATAGTCTGTTTTCACTCAAACTTTCAGATAATCTTTAATTTTACATCCAGCATTGAAGTCACTAACTTAGTTCCATTTTCTCTCATCTGAACAATGTTACCAAGTCCCTTTAAGAATTGTGTAACTTCTCTTTCAATTATGGGCATGTCATCTATACAAATATTATAATAAACTACATGTTTAGAGTGTATGTTTTTGAAATACATACAATTAGTCTTAATAATATTTGGAGAGAGTTTATTGGATTTTAACCAAAATGATAATTTATTTAATTCTAAATTGAGGGTTGTCATAAGTCTAGAGTGGTTAAGTCTTTATGTGAATAAAATACGTTAGTATCGTCTGCAAACAAAACGTATGTTTGGAGTGGTGATGCATTAACAATATCATTCATATTTATATTATAATTTGAGAAAGGAAATCCTTTGAAATTTAAAAACTTTTAGGGTTTTGCACGCCTCGGGTTGAAAAAATTGCACGTGTCATTCGTTTGGACTGCAGATCACTGTAAAGCTTGGGATTTTTTCAATAAGTTGTTTGAAATCTCGAAATGAAATATAAAAACTCAAAATAGTTCCTGAAAGAGGATGGCAACGGTGATGATATCGGTACTTGCACTGTCTGACTGTTGAGCAAATGTACACTCTTCAAATTGAGAATAATAAAATAAGCGATACCTTCAGCATGTATAAAAGAATGGTTCCGCGAGAGAAAATGTCTGTACTGGTCTATGGGATTTCTTCTCGCAACGTTTTCACCGATAACTGAAATAAGCAACAATTTCATAGTACCGTTGCGTTCGCTGGTGCCTTCATCTACGTGGAAAGCGAATACGAAAGCTGTGATTGTTTACGCGCGCTCAATCTATGTATTTGGTTAATCTACTTTTCGTTCGCGTTGATCTGATCATGTGAAAATTATACAGTCGTGAAAATTCCCAGTTGTGAACATTAGTGAAATTACATATATATTTTGATTTTCTGGGACAGGATAAGATTTTGTTACATCTGGAGTGACCATATATGACCCTTGATATTTGTGTTGATCATCTATATTAAATCGTTGATATTATTTATATCATCTTATTGTTTGCTAATGTGGTTTGTTCCTCGTGAGATCGTCAAGTTAAAAAGTACGACCCCCCGCCCTGGGAGTTCTACACATCAGTTGATCAGTGTCCTCTTAACTTCTTTATTAAGCAGAGTCTCGCACTGTATTGCAAATTTGGTAGTTCTATATTTCTTAGGTGCTGAATGTACGTGAAAAATGAAGTAACATGATTAATGATGAGAAACACGTCAACAAATAGGACAAAAGTTTAAAATGAAAGGCACATAAAACAATTGAAGTTTCTCTATTTGTCTTCCTTTGTAATTTAATCATGGTTTCAAGATAACATGACAAAATAGTCGTATACCAATTAATATCTATCAACAAATTCATTAATAGTTATGTCATAATTATTATTGAGACATATTTTTGACAGCTCAAAATGATAAATTTAAAAAATAGTGACTACACGACATATATCTTGACACGATGTAATATCTAATAGTACATTTCCATTTGAGTAATAGTGGATGGAATCATTAACTGAAATGTAAGATTCTATGAATGCTGTATCTATACGATACGGCCGGACTAAAATTAAGAAACCAAATTAATTACATTCCAAAACTCCCCGTCATAAAAGAACCCCTTGAGAAACCTCAAGGGGCTTATTTGTAAATTAAGAAAAGAGCCCCTTTGGAAGAAAAAAATGATGGTTGATTGTCACAAAAGTAACTACACTCCTAAACAATTGCTCATAATTTTATAACGTAGAATCGTTTCAAGATTTCGTCTTGCAAAAATATTTCTATGGTAGTTAGGAAAACAATGTGTAACAATAAGAGGTTATCATTGATCCATGGTTGAATAAGCATACATTAATTAATTTTTGTTTTCATATTTAAAAATTCGCAAAAGTAATATTCATTGCAGTTTACTGAGTATTAAACAATTTCAAAATGCACTGTTTTACAATTGCACATAATGCATTTAATAACCACATGTGCCATTTATAAATAAATATGGATGGAATATCAAAAAGCATTCACTCATGTGCTGTTTCACAACAATGTACAGGCACGCATAGTGCCCTGTGACTTTTCAATTGGGCAAGTTTGTCTTTAATCTGTGCTCATTCAGCCATACAGTGATGGATATCTCTGATTTTCACACAAAACGTACCTAACGACTCTACCAATATTGTGGTAAGATGACATTGTGATACATTTTAAGGGTTTCGAAATTATGAGCAATTCTTCAGGGGTAGTTAGTAGTTACTTATTGTGTTCTGTTTACATGTATGTGTAAATGTAGTGTTACCACCTGCAACATATGAATTTGTGATCCCCGATTTCTTTCACCTAATTTGAAGCTTTTAATCAGCCCGGGTCAGCTGTGCGCACATACAGAACCGACTACGCGTACAATGTCCGCGAAGCTGTGCGGCTGAATCTGATTGGCTCTGGTTGGATCACTCTAGGTTCGCGACCGTTCTATTTAGAGCACGGGTGATTAAATAAAAAAGGAGTCTAATACTTAGTAATGGAGGTCTTAGATGATGAATCAGTAATATGGCCAATATACACACATACACACAGTTCAATTCGATTATTATTTTCCGTATGCAATGCATGAGAGAGTAAGCGCAATTATGATCCACGTTAAAAAACCCTTGATTTCCCCCGAGCAAGAATGGTACGACCCGGTCCGCTGGCTACCTACAGATTTCAGCGATCAAGAGGCAACACACGTTAATTAATGGAGAAAAATGGAGTTCCCAAAATCAGACGGAGGTACCGATTTGTTTTATCTTTTGACGGGGTTTTTCATCCAATGAGAATCATTTATATATAAAAATATTCAGAATGAACTGAATGACATGAATCTTTTTCCGTTGGTAAAAAATAGCCCTTTCCCGACAAGAAATCTGATACATTTTGTTCACTATTTATGTATATTTACTCCTTTTTGTTGGAGTGGAGGGGGGATACGCTACTTTTACTAGTATAAAGACGGCATCAAATCAACTAAAAATAAGAATGGATTTATTATTGTACATGTATTAGGTGCACACGGATGTGGAAGCGTCATAGTGTAGTGGTTCTGACTCACGTTTTTCAATCATAAGGTCGTGAGTTCGAATCCCACTTCAGGACGTTGATTTCCTTCAGCAAGAAATGCATCCACATTGTGATGCACTCCACCAAGGTGAAGAAAATGGGGACCTAGCTGGTAGGAATTTATTCCTTGAAACGCAGAGTGCGTGACAGCTCTTTCAAAATAAATATCATACCAATCTTCTTGACTCAAGACTATCTTTAAGGATTCTAGATTCTAGATCCTAAATTTCACACATTTTGGGGTCTAAACTTACCTTCATAAGAATTTTAGGTCCTAAAGGGCACTTAAAATGTCACAAATAAAAATAAGAGCAATAATCATGTACTTTGAAGGCACTTGCGGTCTTAAACAAGAACTCAACTGTCTCTTTAAATAGGCAGAACTTTTCTACCGTTTAAGGTCAACCTAAACACAACTGCAATAAATGGACCACAATTGATTATTGAACTTGTTTATCTTTCCCTTGGAAAAAACAATAAAGATATTTCAGTAGCCTAAAAAAAAAACTAAAAACAAATCGCCTACGTACTAAATAACATTTTAGTAAAAAAGTGAAATCAACCATGAAAAGTGTTCAAAGAAACAAAAAGTGGCAACAATAGATCATTTTTAATGCATCTGTCGTTTTTACCACTGTGTGGGAAGTACAGAAAGCGGAAATGTGTGATATGTATATATGACATGTGGTTTAACAACTCGTGATGGCGACAAGAAATATGGTGCATATTTACTTGCATGCAATGTGTAACCGTAGGCTTATGAGGTGATGGAGGGCATTGTCATTGCCATATATTAAGTAAAAATGAATATATGAATAAGTTCCTTCATGTTCTCTCATCTGTTGCTTATAATTGTTCTTCCAAAGAATTTTTTCTTTTTTCGTATTCATTTTGATTTTATTAGTCTTGTTTTTTCTGTGATTTACTTTCATATCATTTCGTTTGAATGTATCGTAATATTTGAACGTCTATTCACGGCCTTCAATGCTGAAAAGCAGATAATTCCTCAGTGAAGAATAGTAAGACAAAATTTCACCCCAGAAGGCATACTAATTTAATCGGCTACAAACATGTCAGTGCTCTTATCATTCTACCCCTTTTCTTTGAGCATTTCAGAATGTCAAACAACTTGATCTGGTGAAGAAATAATAGTAAAATAATATAAATTTATAAACCGCTCTTTTTGACAAAAAATGCCTATCAAAGCGCCTACTTTACTAGTTATACATTCATAAAGTATAACTTATAGATTAAAAGCTATGCATTACCATTCAAAGCTTTGGGAAATGAATTATTTACATATGTACATATTAAGTATACAAAATTAGTAGGTCTGAGTTAACAGAAGCTACTTTATAGTGAGCATTGTTGGGGATGGATGATCTACGGTGCAGAATTTATATTGTGTAAACATGGAAAAAAAATCAAAGATCAGGATGTCGACAAATCCCCACAATTCTCCTTTTCTGAACCACGGGGAGGTGACTACCATTCATACACCGAAATCTTATTATTACATACATTAAGTTGAAAGGTAAACGGAGCAAGCAAGAAATTCATTCGTGTACATTATAATACGGAAAATGGGAAATGCATATTGCTAAATAGAAATCTCTTGTACAAAACTAAACCCAATCCTGCACAATGAAAGGATGACCAAAATGTTGCTGATATGACTCTGTACTGAATAATTTAAATGAAATGTCATACAACGGATTATCATTCAGTCTAGCACCAACATTCTAAACAGTCGCAATGGAGTGAGTATTATTGTCGGCACAATTTAATGCTTATTTTATCCCAAATCTTCATAATGATCTGGTATACATGAGTATACCTATTTCATTCAGTAATTACAAAAGTGTCAAGATTTGCAAGCCTACCCTACACCATGACCCTTCTGAACTTTCACATCATAAAAAATACACAAAATTCACGACCTTTAATAAGTACTAATACAATAAGATTTCTAAAACCCGTTGGAAGCACATATACTAAAATATATACAAGAAGGGAAAAAGTAAATTTTTGTATTGTATCACAAATTGGCTGTTTTTCATTCACGATCAACAAAATATTCAAAACATAGTACATATTTTGTTCTCTTTCCTCTCTTGCTTATGGTTATTATGACTCCCTGTTCGATATCGAGTACTTTTTGAGAATTCTCCTTGATCAGAGTCGTATGAAATGGGGAGAATTACATCGGCTGTACAATTCGCATCCTCACCATTAACTTATCTATGTACCCTAACAATTCCCATGAATAAAATATGCAACCATCAACAAAATGGCGACTTAAAGTAGAATTACAAATGATAATGATCTCATGATTTGAATCATATCAGCAATAAGATAATACTACGCAGCATTCATTAATACTATTCCAGTCAAAACATACCCGCAATATATTTTGCTGGAACTATCGCGCTAATGGATAAAAATACAGATGAGACTTACCTTGGTGTCTGTTTGAAATGTCTGCATCAAACAAGTCCTTTTATGACGCTGTATAATCGCACACACTGCAGTAGATATCATATAATACTATTGTGAGCGGTATTAACAATAGAAACATGGATCCCAGTTGTGGATGGAGTAAATGGTTTTATACTGACGTATTCGAGCAAATATTTTGATGAATTGGAATGCATTGGGTAATGACGAATAAACATTGGACGGATATGATCAGTGTAGCGGGCGCCCGACCGCGGAAAAATTCATCTTTAATAACATATTGAAATATGATTCTGGATATATCATATACATCCCCATGTGGTTTGATTTCAAAATTCGAAAGGAGAGGTTCATTTGTTTACCCAGGGAGTTTCCAATCCCAACTCTCTGGTTTACCACTACATCAAGGTTCGTGTAAGAATGAGGTACGTGTTGCAAACGATGATAATCTCCAGAACCCCCCCCCCTCTCTCTCTCTCTCTTGTCTCCATTCTCGTATCCTCTATTCCTTCCCTACATTCCCCTCTCTTTCTAGGTCCCTTTATGTCAGAGATTCCTGGTCTCTCTATCTCTCTCTCTTTCTCTCTCTCTCTCTCTCTTTATCTTTTTTTCTTTCTCCCTGTCTGTCTTGCCCTCAATTCCTCTGTCTTCCTTGGTCTCACTCTCCCTTTCTCTCTCTCTCTCTCTCCCTATCTTTTTTCCCTCTAATCTCTCATCCTAGTTTTCTTCTTTCAATTTATCTGTATTCCTTGGTCTCTCTCTCTCTCTCTCTTTCTTGATGTCTCCCTCTCTTTCTGTCTTTCCCTTAATTCCTCTGTCTTTCTTGGTCTCCCTATCTCTCTCTTTCTCCCTCTCTTTCTGTCTTTCCCTTAATTGCTCTTGTCTTTCTTCGTCTCTCTCTCTCTCTCTTCCCTCTTATCTTTCATCCTCGTATTCTTCCTTCCATTGCTCTCTCTTTCTTGGTCTCTGTGAGAATAATCACATGGCTTGGGAAAGTCGACATGAGTAGATGAAAGCTTGCATACTAAATATTTGTTAGGCTGGTAGATTCTCAAACTACATGTGAAGCAAAACATGTGTTATTTACACTTCCTCACTCACTTCAACCTTGCCCTGTGGCCTCGGTCAAATATAAAATCACTGGGAAATACTGAATTTCTCGGTGCATATATTTGTATATACTATTGGCTGCCCTTGAGAGGTATATGAGATATGATGCATTTAGCTCGCGAATATTGCACGAGTCGGAGACAAGTGCAATATTCATGCAAGCTGAATGCAATATATCTAATATACCACGAAAAAGCCAATATTATTATTATTATACATTAAGAATTGAACTACAATGAAACCTAAAGGACTGAAAAGATCACTTTTCTACAACTTTTGTATTCTATAAAATATTGTATAAAATAAAGATTTGAAGTACTGAAGCTATGAATTTACAGCTGCTCAACTATTTCATCCACAAAAAACAAAGAAAAACAAATAAGAAAGGTGATTCCTAAAATACTCGTCTTGTTTCTTTTACTTTGCCTCATTAAATTCAAAATTAAAACGAAACGAAAATGCAGTAAACACAGTACACAACTTCCTACGATTATCCACCTAATTTTGGTAAAAGGAATCTTTTCCCTCTTCATTTGTTTGCAGTTTACAGCATTTGTGTTGTTTATGGCACTCTGTTTTGCGTTTCAGACACTGAACAACGATAATTCATTGACGGTTTTTTAAGAAGTGGTTTTTTGTTTCCGAAAGACACAGATTCTAAAAGTATAGATATTCGACAGAATACATTTTGTAGACTTACATAATGGCGTATTTTTAAAGAAAGATTATCATACAAGAGAAATCCACTTTATGAATTCACTACACGGAAGATTATTGAAATACCATACCACGTAATCATTAATTTCTCATAGGACAATTGTAAAGAATTCGCGAATGTTCTAATAATAGATGAATCCCCACCAAATCTGATTATAATATTTTTTTCAGCGTAGTTTTAGCGAAGATCAATTTCACACAAATATCTGAAATTCGTTTGATTTCAAATAACTTTTTTCTCATCGATCTTTGTCAACTGAAAAAACAAACGACTTGATTACTTTCAAAATGACAGTCAAAAGATCGAACGGCACAACATTGATATATATTCAGGTAAAAAAATACATTGGTAATTGAATATATTCAATTATATACCTCACTTAAGAAATCCAGCCATCTGATTGGTCGAAATTGCAGTCGTTGTTTTAACTATTCCCGAAAATAAACGAAAAATGCCAAAGCCATGTAATAGTTTTTAAAAATAGTTAAAAAATCCCGGCAAAATTCCAGTTACCGGGAAATTAGTTCAGTCTTGCTGAGCACGGACACCTTACATTAATTTTTTTGTGCGATAATTTCATAGTCGCTACATTTTAGGTTTTTAATTGCTTGAAAATTTCAGTCACGTCATTTTGCTAGCAAAGATTAACAGACTCGACAGTGTCTCAGATTTTCTGTGATGTTTTAACCAATCTTTACTCAATAAAAGGCTAATTAAGGTAAGAATTCTTGGTAGATTATTGTGATAATTGGTACGGTCGGTGAAAAGTCATAGCGACTGCTTAAATACTCGCGCACTGGCTGTTTCTGTACTGCCATACTGGCTTGCGAGAAAGTTGAATCCCCTCACCCCTCGGCGCGCCGCCCGCACAGGCGCGCCTCGGGGTGATGGCAGGGGATTCAACTGACAACTAGACTAGGTCTAGGTCTAGGTCTATCTCTTGAGCGTATAATAAAAACAGCTAGTCCTCTCGTAGCAGTCGATCACTATAACTATATTTTAGATTCGGACTTTAGCGTCATTTCCTCAATTGTAACAAGGTAGATATCATCAAGCATGAAGATTTTTCCAACTCGACGAGAGTTTTTAATAAGTGTTTTTCAGCAATGCTTAAACAGGAAGGAAGGGAGTTGTGACTCACAAACCAGTCCTGTTCTACCAGTTGATTGGTAATTTGACTCTTTTTTCGGCATATAAAAGTATTAATGACTGCTTTAATATTCGAGAAATAGTTGTTTTTATACGCTCTCGGGAAGTTACAATTGGGCTATTGCCCTCGGCATGCCTCGGGCAATAGCACAATTGTATCCTTCCCTCGAGCGAATAAAAACAACTATTTCTCTCAAAGCAGTCATTAATACTATACTACAACTTCAGGCTACTAGAAAAAGGCTACTTATTTTCAAGATAAACGATTTTAATCCAAATCTAAGTTAAATAAAGTATTCTTCCATTTTTAATTACAATTTCAACTGTTCTTGTTTGGTCTTCTGAATTAACATTTTGATGGTTAATAAAGCGATTGGGAAAATTAGCCCTTTTTTATTTCAAATGCAATATGCATATGCTAATTAGTAGGGAGAAGGTGGTTTGTATTGATAACTTTAGTGCTCTATTAGACACACTGTAAACGTTTTATTGATTTCTTTAGGGCTTTCAGATCAGGGGCAGGGGTGTCATGCAGTTGTAAGTGGATTTGCACTAAGCCACCTTCAAGATCTAATTATACCTTTTATACTCCTTCTCGAAGTCTAAGATCATCTTTTTTCAGATCCCAAGAACAAGAGTCGCCTGCGGCAAAAAGGGTATTCCCGGCCGCAGCATCCTTTCTATGGAACAAATTACAACATCATTAGAGAGTTTCAAATCAATGCTTGACAAGAGAATCTGGCACTTATTCCGTTCTTATTCTTCATTTATTTTTCCTTGTGCAGCTCGGAAAATATATGTAGATAGAATGCATATTTATTATCATTATTGTTATTCTGGTACAACCCTGACAAGTGTGCACAACCGTTTTCGCCTACGACTTGCTCGGTTACATAATTTTCGTGCTGTAACATTCAGCGATGTTTCCATAATATGAGACCTGCTCTAACTGGATTGATGAAAATTTGTGACTGACATGAGAAGGTCGTTACTGTTTTTCTGTAAATGTCGTTGGTTGTTGTTTATATTGTTGTTCTTTAAAGCCCCACTCCACTACTTGTAGCTACTTGCTCCCTCTATATAGAAAACAATGCCTAACTGGTGCCCGTTGGTCCCCTGATCCTCTTTTTCTTATGTTAATTGAGAGCTGAGTTGATGAGATAACCACCAGTCAGTGACCAGCAGGGTGGTCTAATCTCTCCTGGCCAAGCTAGTACAGACGGGCTTTAACCGATCTTAATGTGCAGACTGTGCAGTCACTTGCAAGGGCGGCGATTTCTTTTCATGACCGGGGGACGAAATGCGAGGGACGAAGGAGCAGTGGCGTAATGAGCAAAAACGTTTGGGGGCAGAAAAAAATCTGCATCACCACCACTCTTACATGTTACATGCAGGCCCCGCGGAACGTTTTTCAAAGTGGGGGGCTAGAGTATTTACGATCAGGTAGAGCAAAGCGAGAAAAGCAAGTGGAGCAAAATTGACGTGGGGTCCAGGGGCAAAGTCCGCCGGGGTCAGGGGCGGAGCCCTATGAAGCTCAGGTGTTTTAGGCATTTAATTAAGGTCAGATGAGCATATTTTGATACCTTATTTGTGACACTGGCATGCAGGTCACTAATTGGAGTGGGGTCCAGAGTGCGGAGCCCCCAGACGCTCAGGGGTTTTAGGCATTAAATTACCAACACATGAGCATCCAGGGGGCAGAGCCCCCGGAAGCTCAGGGGTTTTGAGCATTTAATAACGGTCAGATGAGCATCCAGGGGGCGGAGCCCCCGGAAGCTCAGAGATTTTAGGCATTTAATTACGATCAGATGAGCAACAGGGGCCCACCTTAGGGCCCTTGGTGGGGGTTTAGTGAGCAAAGGAAGGGTAATTTCTTTTACACCATCCCCCTTGGGCGCCAGGGTAGTGAGCACAATTTTTTTTTTTTGGTACCCGAAAAAAAAATTTCCCTACGGGAAGGGTTATTTCTTCTTTCCACCGCCGAGTGAGAAGATTTTTGCATTGCATTGTCTAAACACTGCACTCTTGGGGCCTCCAGAGCCTGAAAGTGTGTTGCAAGTCAGTATTTGCTATACATTCTTTTTTTGCACTTTTTCAAATTTTCAGGGTGGACGATCGTCCCCTAAAAAATTGAGGAGACATGTCCCCGTCCCCGGATCGCCGCCCCTGGTCACTTGATATCCAGCCCCCTAATCAAAGAAAGAAAAGGGTTCTCTGTTTCTCACGTGGGGTGGAATGATGGTAGGGGGTGAGAATTTCAGCCTTAGTGAATTTCAGCCTCGCGTAATAAATAGAGAACATTTATCTTACTTTCATCGACAGCACTCGACGGTAAAATAGAGTTTGCGATGTTATTTCATGTAAGCCAACACTCTCCTCCACCCCGTTAATTATACTTTAAAGGGGACTTGACACGAAAATGATCTAACCAAGTGGGTGAAATAGGCCTTAACATAAAAACTAGCAAAAGCCTAGCAATTGTTGGCAAACAGCTGGAATGACGTTCTTCTTGCTAAAATAATTAGTCATTTCTTGCCTGAATAATTGTTTTCATCATCAAGCATTGGCTTGACGTGGCTTAAATTTTAATAATCCTGTAAGCCGCGATAGCATGACTGTTTTTCCTTGACTTTATGCGTGTCTATCAAAATAGATCAGCCGTTATTTTAGCATGTTTAATTTTCTCACCTGCTATCTTTTAATTACCAATTCACCAATTGTATCACGGTTTAGAATCCAAACCACTCTTTTCAGCATATTTGAAAGTTTGCGTGTGTCTCGAATTAGGCTTGCATTTTATTTATCAAGCACAGGGTATGGCTTGTTATTCCCAATGTAAGCATTAGCATGTCGGGGTAATTGCTAGTTTAAAAATACGACCCATTTTCCTAACACATTAAAGCCACCATCCCGCCAGGTTTGGTGGGTGCAGCAGCTGCTTATTGGTCGTACGGGGCAGCAGGAGCCTAGTTGTCCGGGGCACCAGGAGCTTCGTTGTGCGGGGCACCAGGAGCCTGGTTGTAGGGAGCAGGCTCAACAGGCTGGCCAGCAGGGATATACGCCTGCTGAACGTTGTTTGCGGGAGGGACCTGAACGATTCCCGCCCTTTGAGTGTACTGGCCTGCGTAGAGACAATGAACATTTAAGGAATTAGTATACTTACCCTTTTACACCCTTAAATCGCGATAAATAAACTGATTGTAAAGAGCAGATCAATCGAGTTACATAGACATTCAAAGAAAGTGAACCGAAGTTTAATCAAGTTATTGACAATGAAGCGTTTTCATAAAAATTAAGCGCATTCATTTTAGAATAATAACAATAACTGAAGTATTAACAAATTATTATTCGAACTCGCATAATCGTTGCCAACTTTTTGTACATGTCTACGGACAAGTCCAAGGTATTCTGTCCGACACGTTACCGACCACATTTTAAAGATTGTAGTACATTTATAACTTAAGTTTGTAACAAGTTGAAATCCTTTCTACTTAAAGATACTATGTCCCTTTTGCAGCCAACATAATTATAATTCTGTAGAACTTTGCAGGAATTATGAATATGTCATGTATGTCCTATCTGTGAAATTTAAACGTTAGCAGTGTCCTAATATTAAAATTATGCAAGGAAACCCGTTTATTTGCTAGACTTCACTGTCAGACACTATTGAGTGACTGACTGGCTTTTTTCATCTTTGGTAATAACATGTACATAAAATGAGCTGTAAAGGGTACAGGAGCAAAAAGGAGAAAAAGGAGGGGGAAAGAAAAAGGAGAGGAAAAAGAAAAAAAAAGGAAGAGAGAAAGAAGAAGAAAGAGGGAGGAAAGAAAAGGGGAGAGGAGAAAAAGGAGGGGAAAGGGGAAGAGAGAGGAGAGAAAAGGCGGAAAGACGGAGGAGAGAAAAGGGGGAAAAGGAGAATAATGAGAAGGAAAAGAAAGAAAGGGGGATGATATTACAAGAAGGTGTTTTTTTTACCGGGTAAGGGGCGGGGGGGGCATGCAATTTTAAGTCGAACATGACTAATACCAAAGATTTTATCTCCTTTATAAATTCTAACTTATAACTTATAACTTAGTCTTGAATTCATTTTCCGATATACCTATTCTAAGTGCTCTTTCGGCATGCAGATTGTCCCCGCCATTAATCCTGCCACAGTTGCTGGTTTCATTGTCATATTATTTTCTGTCATCCCTGTGGCCGCGAAGAGCCTACCACAAAGTTTCTATCCGTTTCGCAAGCACTTTTTCCATCGCCTACATGTAATGCTTAGTGCTTCCAGTTTGCAAACGATCCCAGTGGCGGATCTATGGGAGGGGGGATCGGGGAGGGGTTAGGGTTTTTTTAAATCGCCTCGCCGCTACGCGGCTCGGACCTTGCGGCTCGTGGACGATGTTCCGCATCGTCATTTGGTAGAACCCCCCTTAAACTGTTACTTAAGTGATTTAAAAAAACGTTATCATGCACTGCTTTTTATGGTCTCCATTGTGTTAGTATATAGATGCCAGGAAAACATCACTTACGGGGTTCAAAATAGCAACAACAAAAATCGCCTCGCCGCTACGCGGCTCGGACTTCGAGGCTCGTGGACGATGCTCCGCATCGTCATTGGGTCGAACCCCCCTCAAACTGTTACTTGATTTAAAAAGACGTTATCATGAACTGCTGTTTATGGTCTCCATTGTGTTAGTAGATGCCAGGAAAACATCACTTACGGGGGTTCAAAATAGCCCAAAAAAAAAAAAAAAAAATCGCCTCGCCGCTACGCGGCTCGGACTTCGCGGCTCGTGGACGATGCTTCGCATCGTCATTTGGTCGAACCCCCCTTAAACTGTTACTTGATTTAAAAAGACGTTATCATGCACTGCTTTTTATGGTCTCCATTGTGTTAGTATATAGATGCCAGGAAAACATCACTTACGGGGGTTCAAAATAGCACCCCCCTAATATCGCTTCCAGTTTGCAAACGATCTATGGGGAGGGGTCGGGGAGGTTAGGGTTTTTTTTTAACCGCCTCGCCGCTACGCGGCTCGGACCTTGCGGCTCGTGGACGATGCTCTGCATCGTCTTTGGGTCAACCCCCTCAAACTGTTACTTGATTTAAAAATTAATTGTCATGCATTGTTTTTTATGGTCTCCATTGTGTCAGTAGATGCCAGGAAAATATCACTTACGGGGGTTCAAAATAGCAACAACAAAATCGCCTCGCCGCTTCGCGGCTCGTGGACGATGCTCCGTGTCGTCATTGGGTCCCCCTTAGCAAAAGCTAGATCCCATCATCCGCCCCTGGATCCCTACTCTTTGAGGGGTAGGAGAAAGCAATTTTACGTCATATTACTCCAGGAAGTGCCTGAAAATGCACCTAATGTGGTTCTAAAAGTGCAAATGCTTCCTACTCAGGAGGGGTTCTGACCCCCTCCACACCCACCCGCTTGGTCGCTCCGCTCCTCGCCGCTGACGCCTCGCTCCATCGTTTTTCATATATTTCACCCCATGCCATTTTGTGCCCCGGTAAGAAATTCCTGGATCCGCCACTGGGCTCTATAGCTCCTAAGTCGATTCGACAACTAATAGTCGTTATTTTCCCACTTAAATACATTTTCAAGGCCCCCCTTTTTTAGGGAAGTTCTAAATTAGTATTGTCTTTCAAATGCCGTTGGAATTTAACCTTTTCATTTTTGGGGGTCTGCAAATGGGACATAGTACCTTTAAGATCTGGCCAGTAATCAAGGATAATTAATAGATTCAATGTTTATTATGGTGTTGTTGTTTTTAATTCCATAATTCTTTTCAGGACAGTTTCTGTGGATCGCTAATAAACGTATACATCAGTGTGCATGAGATCAAGTATTATTAACCGTATCAGACATCATTCTGAGCAGGGCAATTTTTAAATTGTATTGCCCTCTAAGTTTAATTGATAAGCCAACAAAACTACGCGCGAAAAACAAATATTGACC
This sequence comes from Mesocentrotus franciscanus, assembly GCA_037976565.1. Taxonomy (NCBI): domain Eukaryota; kingdom Metazoa; phylum Echinodermata; class Echinoidea; order Camarodonta; family Strongylocentrotidae; genus Mesocentrotus; species Mesocentrotus franciscanus. The sequence goes on from CP137668.1 coordinate 17,075,878, forward strand.
GCTCAGAAAAGTCAATGGGATTTTGTGTGTAATTTGCCGGTCAATATTATTACACAGTAAACCAATGAACAAATATTATTGCCCATTCTGGAAAGTCAATGGCAAAATGCTCGTTAAACTAGTGGGCAATATTTACCGTGTTTACACAGGGATCCGCCTCGAGGGTTGAAGCCGCGAGGCGTGTCGAAGCCGGCAATTTTATGTCATGTAAACGGGCTCACAGTGATCCGCCTCGAGGGTTCAACCCGCCTTTTTGAATCCACCAGAATTGCAGGTCTCAATCCGCGAGGCGTGTTGAAGCCGGCAATTTTATGTCATGTAAACGGGATCTGATCCGCCTCGAGGGTTCGAACCATGTGGGCCGACGTGAGCAGCCAATGAAAATGGTAGTACCGATATGCGCGCATAGCTTTCTTTTATGCGCAACCTAAAAAGTATAAATAGGCCGCGCGTATGTTACTGGATAGCTGATGTAGGTCAAATTCCCCGCATTGTGACGTCATTGTGATCCGCCTCGAGGGTTGAACTCGCCTTTTTTTTTCTTCCGTGTAAACACGATCACAGTTACGCGCTTTATAGGGTTCGACACGCCTCGCGGCTTCAACCCTCGAGGCGGATCCCTGTGTAAACACGGTAAAGCCAACATCCAACATTTTTGTAATTATCTTTGCGCATCTATTACGCGTATGAGAATGTTTTTGCAACTTTTCATGCTAGGAAACCCTGTGCAGTGTAGGCTACTGTATTTTAAATAATTTAAGAGTATAAGATAGTAAGAGTTTCTTGTTTGCTCTAGATGTCTGATGTGGTTAATAATAGTAATATTGACTGCCTAATTCAGGGGAATACGACTTGTCATATATATCACCCTCACCTTCGGTTCGGGCGATATATGTCGTATTGCCCTCAAGGCAGTCACTACTACTTATTAATCATTTCAGTTGGTGGACCATGTCAAATAATACACGGTTTGAACTCTATTCAATTTAATTATGATATTACTAGTATCACAGTCTATACTTCCTACCGTTTAAATTCCTAAATGAACTAGTTAATGAAATACCATGTTTGTTATCAAGTACCTATAGATTGAAGTTGAAACAATAACACAAACAATCGTTATTTACATACCGGTTGTCACAACCATCGGATCGTTCTGTTGGGTGTACTGGAAAGGAGATTGAAACAATTGAAATAAGTGTAAGATCAAAACCGAATGATATAAATAAAGGTAATGATAGACTCTATCTACTTTTGTATAGTTTACATTCCATTTGATCAACTAATACGCTATTGGACAGCATTATACTGACTCCGCCTCCTGCTGCCGTCGCGAATATCGTATGATCATGGTAAGGAATAAATTTTATCAGGTACCCATTACTTCAGCTTGATTGAAAGTAGCAAATGTATATTTATGTCTTGCCACATGCCATTGGTGCAGGCACGTAGCCACGGGGAGGGAGGGAGGCACAGGGCCCCCCAATTTTTTTTCTCCAAGATCAGACACCCCTCCTCTTAGACCCCTCCTCAGGACGTCGATCAATTACATGTATGTGCCCCCCCCCCAAAAAAAACAAAAAAAAACAAACAAAAACAAAAAAACATCAAACTCTGGCTACGGCCCTGCATTGGTGCCATGCAGGGGTACTCATACAAATCAAATTTGCAAATGATGTCCTTTGGCAGTATTAAATGTCCGTTGTGCCATGCGGGGGCTCAAACTCACGACTTTCGTAGGTTCGTAGCTCCAGTGAAGTCATACTTCTTACCTGCTATACTCAAGCATATTATACTGAAAACAGGAAACAAAAAAGTACTTGGACATTTGTGTTAACCTATCTACCTATCTATCTTCTTTTTGATTAAATTTCTGGCAAAAAGAGCGTCTCTGCAAAGTTTTTGGCGGGACGGGTTTTAAGGGAATGATGTTGACTAAAGTTCACAAGTTGGCTAAAATATGCTGACAATCAGAGCAAAACAACAACAAACAATCCTGGCCATTAAAAGCCATATTTCTAACGAGCAAAGAGAAAAAACGAAACAAGGTCATTACTTTTGCAGTTGGCATACAGCAGTATTAAAATTCAAAATTTCCCGATTAAAAAACAGGAGTAGGGACGGGTAGACCCACATGCCACCTGAACCTCCGCTCATGATTGATGTTTTCTTCCTAGGAAGCTTCTCTTAAACCAAAGGAGTGGAAATTAACCTTTAGTGGAAATATACTGGAATCTGCTCCAAGTATAAGTAGTTGAATAAATCTTTTGAAAATGGATTCTACCATTTTGAGCGTGGATTTTCCACTCTCAATGAATGGAACAATAATATGACTCTCTACAATAGAGAGTGGCTGTCCAATCCTGTACATTTAGGGGAAGGGGAGTACGTAAAATAACTCACCATAGTGGTGGTGTTTGGTGAAGACGAGTTGCAACAGGCCATGCCACCACAGCAGTATGCAGAAGCCACAATGGCTACCACCATCTCGAACAGGCCAAGGGTGGCCAATAGTGAGTCAGATGCGATGCCTCCCACCTGTTAATCGATTTCTTGGTTAATTTTTCTATTTATTTATTCATTCGTTTATTTATTCAAGCATCATTTCCCTATTTATTTACTTATTTTGTCATTATTTAATTTATCTATTCTTTCATTCATTCTATATATATATTCATATATAAATAATCATTCATTCATGTATTGAAACATTTATGCAGATCAATGCTCTGTAAAGCTGTTTGGCGTCATGGTCCAGATTAAGGACATACACAATTTAAAATACAAAAGTTGAATCACATGAATTCTAAGAAAATCTATAAATGCACATTACAATAGAAAAAATACATGAGCCTATTAAAATCAAAATAAGACTTAATTTAGATTATAATACTAGAAAGTAAAGAGAAGGATGATGAGAGAAATGATAAAACCATGGACAATGAAAAACGACTGTTTTATATTGATTAGAATTATTGATTAGTCAGCTGAACAGGTCAACTATAGTGGTTTACAGTTATTCTGCAATCTATACAAATCTGTCCTGCCGGACAAATATTCATCCCCTAAACGCATTGTTGTCATTTTAAAACTTTAAGTTCCTCTTTGTTTTTAAACAGTAAATGAAGATCAGATCATTCAATAAATTATAGGGAGAATCAATTCTTTGAAATATTCATTGTTAATCAAACAAGCCAAAATTGTCGGGTATAGCTTTTCCATAACAATCCGAAATCTACTTTTTGCGTGTGATTTCTGATCAGAAGAAAATTCATAGCAAAGTGTGAAAAGCAAAGTTTCTGGATCTGTGTTTAACAATCGTAGGGATATTCCAACGGGAAACTATAATAGATCAAACGTCTGTGACCATTCGACTTAAGCGACACTGTGTTTAATCTTTGAGCAATAAGGGATCATGCACGATTTCATCAAAGAGAGTTCCTTACTGGTCATGCAATTTCGTTGAAAAAAATTTACAAGTAGCAGTTTTTTAAAGCACCGAACCGTTGTCAGTTTGTAGTTTATGAGTTGTGGGAATCGTCGAAATCAAAACAAAATGGACTGAAAAGCGCAAAATACGAAAAGCATTCGACACTGATGGGATACCAGGGACATAAAACATAGCATCTAAGGAATCATAGAGAGTGATCAATAATGTTCTGAGAGGATAGCAACTTTATCTATCAAGAATAAACCATACTGTAACACTCATTGTATGGAAGGGGGTAAGGGAAATGCATTCCAACTTTATGGGCAACATGCAGTGTGTATACATACCCATAGTCCTCGATTGTAGCCACAGTCATAGGGGTAATAACATTTGATGGTGTATCGTGCCCCAATGACACCAACAATCATTTGAGCACAGGCAACAATGGCCGAGATGATACACATCGTAAGATAGCCGGTGATCTAAGAAAACAATGTTTTTAAAAAATTGAGAAATAACGACAACAACAGCAAAGCAAATATATAAAGTTAATTATAACGGATGCGTTATTTCATGGTTGTAACATATTATACAGTTGCTAATTGTTGAGTTACGCGTTTCCCCCCAATTGGTAACAAATTTAATGCGTGGGTGGGCTGGGGTGTGTTTGTGTGCGGTGGGTATATGTTAGCTGTATACATATGAGCCCTCGAATTTACAACAGAAACGCGTATATCTAAAGGGTATGGGTAATGAATACATATATCTAAATGAAACTAAAGGAATACAAAAAAATATACATACCACGCAAGTTTTCTTCTGCATCGAAAATATTCCTAAGATTCCGGTAGGAATGTAGAACTAGGGAGGAGAATAAGCAACAGTCATTAGAATGAAAATTACTAAAGTAAACTGCATATTAATTTACATTGTACCTCAGTTTTAATAATCTATTGTATATCTCATAGCAATCGTGCGTGGGGCATAAAGTCGTAAAATCATGCTCGCACATTTCAAAGGTGATGGGCTTGAGTAGTCTCAAGTCATTGCGATAGTGTTAATCATGTATGTAAACAATTGCGTACCCCAGAGAAGAGGGGACAAATGGAGACTTACTAGAAGACTGGCCCAAATTCCCATGGCGACATCACTTAATCCGGAGTAAAGGACCAACTCGGCAATGGCGACCACTGCGCTCCCGATGCCGAGGGAGAGCTGCAGCCAACCAGTCGCTCTCCCGGCAGCTACGTTAAAGTTCTGCGACACACCGCTCGACGAGTCGGGGTTCTGCACCCTGGTGACATAGTTGACTGGGGCGGGCTGGTGGACGTAGACAGTCTGGCCCGGGACTCCGGGCTGGGTGGGATAGGTCGTGGCCTGCATATCAGAGGTAACTTGCTCTGTAGGTTAAACAGGTTTTGTAGAAAACTGAACATGAGTTTTAAAGACCAATGATAGGGTTAAAATAAACTTATGGCTGCAATTTGAGGACAGTAGGACAGTTGTCTCACTGGACTACCACCTCCTCACAGCATTGACAAGTGAGGTAGGAGGCGAGAATTCCAGGATAATAATAATTACAGTGCTTATATAGCGCCTAACACTTACTTTATCAGAAGTCTCTAAGCGCTCTAGAATAATGCAGCATAATTACCCTGGCATTAGCAGTGCAGCTGTTACGCGCGCTGCGTTTCAAGGAATAAATTCCTACCAGGTACCCATTTACTTCACCTGGGTGGAGTGTGGCAAATGTAGATCAATGTCTTGCCAAAGGACATTAGTGCAGCGGCGGGACTCGAACCGCGGACCTTGTGATCGACAGTCCGGCGACGTATCCACTCGACCACAACACCTCTACGTACAGGTTGTGTTGGGTACACCTTATGTGCAATATAGTTTATTGATTGATTGAACTGGTTTCTTGATTTAAAAAAACAACATGCAACATTTAAAATATTAAAAATTACATTAGAATACACTACATTGAAAATTGGTTCGATAAAATACAGTAAATTAAATATGCATAGTAATTTACAAAGTAGGAATAACATTGTCCACAGAAAAATCAACAAGGAAAGGGAAAGGGACTGTGAAATGAAAAGGACAGACGAGATAAAGCTTGAAAAAGAAAAAGAGGGAGAAATTTAGGTGAAGTAATGTCAATAATATAAAACAGAACAATTTTTAAAAAAAGATTCGTTGACAGTAAATTTACATAAATAAGGTTTGGAGACATGTTTGGATCAACATCGAAATTTAGAATAACAACATAATTTCAACCAATGATGAGAGATATTAATTTGGAACACCAAAATCTTGCACGACAGTATTATACAAGTATTAAAATATCGACAATTATTGCAATTATTGAGTTCTATATTCATCCAGCATTTGATATAAATAATTTCGAAAGCACATCAGACTTCTGGCTGTATATGCATGTCTGAACGAAAGTCACACAAAAACAGAAATCAGATGTATATCGACAGAGTGCACCAATAATACATGGGTAATTGGGTATATGTGGGCAGCACTAAACTGCCCACGACTGCTACATACAACTAACTACGCCCTACTTGCTTTAGGACAACTATAACTACCCCAGGCAACTACACCTAGCACGAGTACCTTTAGGTCAATAACTCCCTGGTTATCCCGGACAAGTAACCCTAGGATTAGTAGCCTTTCGTTAATCGTCCCTGGTTACGAACCCCCGATCAACTACCCCCCCCCGGAAAACTTATACCGTTTACAATAACTCTCCGTGCAACTACCCCAGAAAACTAACCCTAAAAACAATAGGCCTACCTCTAGGAAAATTGATTTAATCACCCCAGGAAATTCAACCCCTGACTACTACCCTTTATGTGTTTTTTTTGTCCAAGGAGGATATGGGGGAAGTAGTCCGAGTTAAATCATTTAAAGGCTTTTTAGGTGATTCGCTACATCTAAGGTGGTGTATCTACTGTCTATGACAAATATATGAACACTTTCATTTGCAATTTTGTTTACGAGTGATATGATAACAAGCTAGTTTCTGAAAAGTCCAATATAAATTTTAGTAATTCAGAGAACACATTTTTTTAAAGAACATATCAATTGCACTCATTTCATAGGACCTATTACTCAATGTAAATTCATTTCATCTTTATTTTATTTTCTTTCTCTTTCTTCGTCTATTCTTCTCTTTAGTTTATATATTTATTGTGTATTTTTCTATAATTCGCATTCGCAAAACGAACCTATATTCTTTTATAATTTATTCTTGCTTGTGCTTATACTGATAACTTTCTCTTGAAGTCACGTTTGTCATTATAGAAGTATACAAGTGTTTTACTTGAGTATTTTGTTGATATGAAAAAGAAATGGAAGAAAATAAATTGAATGGCATTGAATTATTGTTGATATCCCCTCTATCTCTGAAGTGACCCATTTTAATAACTGATAAGTAACAACATCAATCTGCAACATATAGAAAATAATGTCAAATCATCATTAGCACACAATGCAACGCTCCCATGCGGAAATGTTAACGAAAGATGAAATGTTACATCATCTCTAATTATAGCATATGGCGTCAGAGAGATTTGCCATCGTGGTATGACGTATGTATGCATTCATAACTGGTTGAATCCAAAATAATGTGCATGAACAGTATAAAGAGGGAGTGAGAGAGAATGGGGGCAACATTTGACTTGCAATACAAAAAAATGTTTGATCTTCCTAACCTTCATTAAACCCGGAGTCCTTTGTCTTTGAACAAAGCTTTGTATCCTAAAAGAGGCATAACTTCTTTTTTTTTGTTACTGTTAAAGGTAATTACTAATAACTCGTTTGTTTATCTTTTCCATTAGGAAAACAATAAAGACATTTCAGTAGCCTACTAAAAAAGCACCTACATCGCCTAGGGACTAAATACAATTTTAGTAAAATAGGATCAACCAGGAAAAGTTGTCATTTGCATCTTCACACAATTATCAAACGTTCTTTCATCTGTTGCTTATAATTGTTCTTCCAAAGTAATATTTTCTTTTTTTTCGTATTCATTTTGATTTTATTATTCTTTTTTTCTGTGATTTTCTTTATATCATTTTGTTGGGATGTATCGTTATATTTGAACATCTGTTCACGGCCTTCATAAATTGTTATCGTATATTTCATTTATGGTTGGGTATTGTAGCTTCAGTATCTTGTAATATTATGTTAAATTATATATATGTTATCATTCTGTTATAGATGAGTAATGACTTCCAACTGTATATGATGCTGTTATGTTTCTGTGATAATTAGTGACTGAACGTTTATATGCTTTGTTATACATTTGTAAGTTTGATGACGAGATGTAAAAATGGAAAGGTGCGATTTTTTATCATATGTTTCATTTATGTCGAAGTAACATAACTTTAATATCTTGTAATATTATGTTAAATTATATATATCATCATTCTGTTATTTTTTGTGCATTGAATGAACAATAACATATCTTTCAAAACAAAACAAATAATGAAAAGCCGCTAATTTCTTGATGATGAATAGTAAGACCTAATTTAAACCCAACAAAGCATCCTAAACTGATCGGCTACAAAGATGTCAGTGCTCTTATTATTGTACCCCTTTTCTTTGTACATTACAGAATGTCAAACAACTTGATCTGGTGAATGAATAATAGTAAAATGCAAAAAGAAATGCCTCCCTAAGCGCGTACATGAATTATAACTAATAAATTACAGGCTATACATTACCAGTCAAAGCTTTGGTAATTGAATTATTTACAACAGAAAATAATTTTACAAAATTAGTAGGTCTGAGTTTAACAGAAGCTACTTTAGAGTGAGCATGGTTTACGCAGGCGAGCACAGTGGACATGAATACTGACGTGCTTGATGAACTCCGGTGGAGATTAGTGTGTAAAAATGGTAGGAAAATTTCAACGACCAAGATGTCAACAAATCTCCACAGGTCTCATGATCTGTAACCACGGGGAGGTGGCTATACTATTCAGAAACTGAAATCGACGTTTTTTTTAAACAAACATTGATCTCCAAATAATATGAACAACAGACGAACAACAACAAAAAATGATTTGAAAGGTAGACGTAGCAAGCAAAATATAATCTTTATAGTACGGAAAATAGGAAATGTTTATTGCTAAAAAAGAAATCTCTTATACAAAACTAAGCCCAACCCTACATAATGAAAGGATGACCAAAATGAAGCCGATATGACTTTGTGTTGATCAATTTAAATGAAATTTCAAACAAAGTGATTATCAGAATAGTCTAGCGCTAGCATTTTACACAGTCAAAATGAAGTTCATATTATTTTCGGCACAACTAAATGCTTATATTGTCCCAAATCGTTATAATGATCTGAAATAAATGAGTTTACCTATGTCACTCAGTAATTACAGAGGTTTCAAGATTTGCAAGCCTACCCTACACATTGACCCTTCTCAACATTCTCGTCATAAAATATTACAAATAATTCACGACGACCTTTGATAAGTACTATAATAGGGAAGTAATAATTTCTAAAACTCATCGCAAGTGCATACTATACAAGAACGGAATAAGTATTGTTGTTTACAGTATCACAAATTGGATGTTTTTCATTCACGATCAACAAAATATTTAATACGTAATACACATTTCATTCTCTATCCTCTCTAGCTCATGGTTATTATGACTCCGTGTTCGATTTTTGTGTGTTATCTGCGAATCAAAGGGTAGAACCACACCAGATGTACAATCTGCAACCTCACCATTAACACATCAGTGTACCTAATACTCCCAATAAGCCTAATATACACCCATCAACAAAATGGCGAATTAAAATAGAATTAGAAATGATAATGATCTCATGATTTGAATCATATCAGCAGTAAGATAATACTACGCAGCATTCATTGATACTGTTCCAGTCAAAACATATCAGCATTAAATTTTGCTGGGACTATCGCGCTAATGGATACAAAAAACAGAAAAGACTTACCTTGGGTGTCTGTTTAAAACGTCTCCCTCAAACTCAAACCAAGTCCTGTTCTGACGCTATATAATCGCACACACTGCAGCAGATAATATAATAATACTGCGAGCGGTATTTACAATAGCAAAATAGATCCTGGTTATGGATTAAGTGAGTGGTTTTATACTAATGTCTTCAAGGAAATATTATTGAGGAAATGGAATGCATAGTAATGACGCTTAAAAATTGGACGGATGAGATGCTCAACCTGCGGTAAATTCACCTTAAATAACATATTGAAATATGATTCCAGATATATCATATTCATCCCTGTTTGGCTTGATTTCAAGATTCGAAAGTAGATGTAATTCACTTTTTTACCACTACATCAAAATTTGTGTATGTATGAAGTGTGGGAATTGATGATCTTCTCAAGACCCCTTCCCCTCTTTCTCGCTCTTTCTTGTCTCCATTCCTCTGTCTTTCTTGGTCTCTCTCTCTCTGTCTATCTTTGTCCCCTTATACATGCCACTCCCCCCCTATTTTCCTTGGTGTTTGTGTTTGTGTGTGCGTGCGTGTGCGTGTGTGTATGTGTGTCTCTGTCTTTCTCTCTCTGTGTCCCTCTCCTTCTCTAATCCTCTCTTTGTTTCTTCCATTCCCTCTCTTTCTTGGTCTCTTTATATCAGAGATTTCTGGTCTCTCTCTCTCTCTCTTTCTGTCTCTCGATCTCCCTGTATTTCTGTCTTTCTCCCTCTCATTCTCTCGTTCTCGTTTTCTTCCTTCCATTCCTCTGTCTTTCTTGTTTTTTCCCCTCTCTCTCTCTCTTTCTTTCTATCTCTCTCTTTCTTAATACATATTAACGCCAAAGCGTTAATATGATTTACAGATGTTCCTGACCTATTTGTGGTCTGGTTGTTCCCACGATAACGGCGGAAGATTACAAAAGAAAATAACAATCGCGTAAATTACAAGCGGTCGAATGTATCATTTACAAGCGTGTAAATTACAACGATTGTATCATATGCGCGGAGCGTGGGAACAGAGTTTCATAATAAAAAATATTGATGGTGGATTGGTAAATAGTGGACGTAAAAAAATTTCTAGCTCCGGTGTTATGAATATTTTTTGCATCGAAGGATTGGAATTTTTACGATACGAGTGAGCGGAGTTGTTAATTGGATCATGGACCTAAACTAAATCTAAATACAAGAGGGTTAGCAAGCCAGTTGAGAGAAATCGAAAGGAAACTCGGCAGCGATCAGCGGGTGCAGTGAGGTTTCCATTTAATGCATGTCGGCGGAGGGGACGGGCCAAATCGGCAATCCACAAAATGAAGGTGAGTTAGGCCAACATGGCCAAGGGAATTCTGGGCCTGGCCGACGGGGGTAGTTTGAGCTGTGCATAGACGTACGGTTTGAGTGAGCCTGATGAGGCCGCACTTGATATTGAGCCTTCCACTATGGTTGGGCACAAATTGGATCGTCTAATGCCATTCCTGTCGAATTATGAGGAAAGGGAATTTGCTGAACTTCTAAAGAACGGTGTGGCAATTAATGCCCAAGGCGGGCGTTTCGTTTGGGCTTTCAATTCAGGGTCCTAGACTAGTACCAGTACTTGCAGTACCAGTCTTAGACCGAAGATTCTCTTTTCAGCCTCTGAAGGGTCCTCCTCTTTAGAGACAGAAGCCGACCATAGGCGCTCCTGTGCAAACATTTTGGCCATTTATGGCCAAAGAACTTTGCCCAAAATACTCAATTTTATCGGATTCATATCCGATGCAGTTATGTTTGAAAATTAGGCCTAGGCTAATATACATCGGTTCCACTTACCAGATTGACTGTATGATGCGTTTAAGGGGTTTTTCCGGATTTTCATCGCCGAAATTGAGCTCCGTGTTGAAATTCTTGCAGCCGTATCTTAAACTGTTACTGTCAATGGATGACGTCATCTTCCTTCATGCGCAGTAACAGTTTAAAATACGGCTGCAAGAATTTCAACACGGAGCTCAATTTCGGCGATGAAAATCCGGAAAACAAGACCTTTAAACGCAACATACAGTCAATCTGGTAAGTGGAACCGATGTATATTAGCCTAGGCCTCATTTTCAAAAATAAATGCATCGGATATGAATCCGCTAAAATTGAGTATTTTGGGCAAAGTTCTTTGGCCATAAATGGCCAAAACGTTTGCACAGGAGCGCCTATGGTCGGCTTCTGTCTCTAAAGAGAGGAGCCGACCCTACCCAAATCAGAGGCTAACGAACGAAAGAGACAGAAATCTTCGGTCTATACCAGTCTATACTACTAGTATTAGAGTTAAAGCTATCTTACCAGTTCTGCAGCTTGCATTGTGAAAGAAACGTTGTGGAATTGATAAGAAAAGGTTGATTATTTAGCATATAAGTATTGGTGGGTATTGCAAGGTTTTGGAATTATTAAAATGATAAGAGATTTGGCCCAGTCTTGGTTAAGTTATTTGCACAGTACACAGAAAGATGTAGGACATATGGGACTACCCTATATCTATCCAGTCCGGATGGATATGATGATTTACCAAATATATTAATTAGTAGGCGGTTCCCGGCAAATTTTGTATCATCAGTATTAGTAAAAACATATTCTTTCACATGATTGGTAACAAGAGCTTTTATTTCATTTTTGGGAGGGGGCGTTTCCAGAGCTGGTCTAGGTTTAGATCTAGATCTATACCTCATAGACTCTAACTCTAAGATGGAAGGAAGTAATTTGACGTCGGCATGTCAATTAAAGTTAGGGTCTAAATTAAGTGTCCCATTTGCAAATTCAAATCGCATTTGATAGATAATACTGATTTATAACTTCCCTCTTCACGAAGGATTGGATATTAATTTTGTGGGAAGATACCGACTGTGAGTATTGAGTTGTCAATTCGACTATAGCCATAGGGATGCAATTTTTTGTTTTGTTTTAAGTCTATAGTCTGGTTTTCAGACCCTTGTACCGAATGGTCGTATCTTTGGTGCTGCGCAAAGATTTAATCGGTTTACTTTTGGCCTATACAAGAAGTCTCGGCGTGACGGGAAGTTGGTTAATTATTGATAAAATAAAAACTAAGAAAAGAAGCCAATCAGTCGCTCAATAGTGTCTGATAGTAAGGTTTGGTTAGAAACCAGGCTTCTTTTGAATAGTTTAAATACTATAGGACACTGCCAAATTTCACATACAGGATATTGGTGACGACGGTGGCACATTTATTATTCCTCCCAAATTTTACAGAATTTGATGCTGGCTGCAAAATGGATGCAGTGCCTTTAGTAAAAAGGCTATATTCATGGACGAATTTGATAAACCATTTTCCTTGGGAAGAATAGGTAGCCCCTTCCGTCCGTCTATTGATATTTTACGGTGCTCTCCAGTACAGGCAGTAGGTATGGTATTAAACCCCGGGGGAGAATACCGTATGATACACTATTTTTCTGCTCCTAGAGGGCAGTTAATGAACAAATCAATCCGAAAATTTGTACGGTGGTGTATAAAAGCTTCGACGATCGAGGCGGTATCCTTGATTAAGATTATGGGTAAGGGTACATGCATGCATGGGGGAAGCTGACATTCGATTAGTTTTCCGTTTGTTACCCGTGCACCCACAGAGTTTTGATTTGATGGAAATGATAATAGACGGGGAATATCTTTTTGATCGTTGTATGCCAATGGGATGTTCAGTTTGTAATGGTTCGGCATTTCAGAAGTTTAGTTTATTCTTGGGAAGATCTTGGCTGACGCGATTTTCAGCACATTCATTCGGAATCGGTGCTGCCACGTCAGGAGTTATAGTAGGTTTTAGTGACGCAATGATTCAGCATAGGGGGTGTTGGATTTCTAATGCGCACAGGTGATACCTGTGATATTTGCTGTGACATATTACAGGGAATAATGTTGGGTAATTGAAATGTATTCAGTTGTTGACGTTTGTTTAATGATATTGTATGACATGCTACATATGTGTGGCGAAGAACATATTTCTGCCGGAGGTTTTTTTGTTATTTTATGCAGGTGCTAGCATACTTTGGATGATAGGCGAATTTATTATGCACTGGGCTGGCTGTTACGTACGCCAAGGATCATCAGGCAGGTTGGGCTTTCCAGCAGCAGTGAGATGGATGGGTCGTCGCGGATTCAAGTTGGCCCAAGTAGCCGCTCATTTGCGGTTATACAGTAGCGAGCGGGAGAAGGGGACTGGAGCAAGCCTACCCATATTCTACTACACGTTAGGACTAATGATAGTGGGAGTCTGCCGAAGCGGGTGATTTTTACTCAAGTGCAGGCAGTGTTGCAGATGCTCAGGGCCTCATTCCCAGGTGCTTGCATTATTTGGTCAGATACACTACTTCGTCTAATTTATCAAGCTTTCCCGGCTGAAGAGCAATCAAGGATCAATAAGGCAAGACGGGCCGTGAACAAACACGCAAGGTTGTTGTTTTAATTCGGTACCAGTTATGAGTGTGAAGTTAGTAGGCACATAGCCAGGAAGGGCCGGGCGATTATTGTAGACTTTTTGTAGTCATTACAGATTTAAGTATTACAATTTGGTGGCATAATGATAGAAATTTGGTACAACGGGTACCGGTTGTGGCATTCAGATTGTTTCGTGAAGCAGAATTTATTTATTTTTAGAGGAATTTAAAAACGCCTTAGATTTGTTACTTTATTTTCTAGGGCACCATGAATTTCCCAAAATTCTTAGTAGCTATGAATTTTAGACGACAAGATAAGATGTTGAAAGTTGGTGGGATCACAGCTTCCTAAATGTGTCTGTTGGAAAAGGGAACAAATTGATAAAGCTTTATTATATGTTTTGAGATTCTTGGCACTTAGCTTCAGCGAATTTTGGCAGTTTAGCAGCTCGCCCGATCGCCCTGTGTACCTCATAATTGTGAGGCTAGACAGGGTGGAACATGTCGGGGAGCTGCTGGTATGCCCTCGAGGCCTGATGGTGGCCCAGGGATGCCCCTGAGGCCTGATGGTGATGCCAGGGATGGTATTTGTGTTTGGTTACTCGCCTGTATGCCGGAGGTTTGGGTCAGCAGCCTTCTGCTGGGCGGTTATGCAGGGAGCAAAAAATTGATCATGGACGGCGTTGGCTCGTGACTGGGGATGTCTTATTTGTTGGAGGCATTTCCGGGGGTCGGGCTTTAACGCCGGTAGTCCGGTTATAGCTAAGCTGGGTGCCGAAAATTCATCGTTAAAATTTCCAGCTTTGGTGTTATAGATTAATAATGTAAAACCTTGCATTTAACAGAGGTTTTCAGATACATAGCAGTTCGGCTTTTAAGCTGTGCATGTATATTGGGTTTATTTTACTCAGAATGTAGGTCAAAGTTCATACAATTAGTATAGAGTATGTACTGATAAAATAAGTGGTGCATGTTGTTTGTATGTTTTAGAGCTACAGCATCCAGAGCGTTTTAATTTGGTGATTCAGAAGAAATAAATTAAATAATTTCATAATGTGGAACAATTATAAATCTGAAGAGAGTTCGGCTGTTTAAGCTGTACATGTGAATTTGGGTTTACTTTGCTCAGAATGTAGGTCAAAGTTCGTATTATTTGTATAGAGTATGTACCGGATAAAATTTGTGGTACATGTAATTTGAGGAGTTGTGAAGGGATTTAATGGAATATTTGGATCCCAGTTGTGCTGTAGGAAGCCTGTATATGGAGTGATGGTCAATGTTTTGTTGTGGTTTAAATAGCATGAAAGCAGTGCATGTATTTGAGTTTAGTTATTTAGAAAAGGAAAATAAACAATTTATAAGGTGAAATAATTGTAAATTTGAAGAGGTTTAATATGATACATGTATTAGGATCCCAGTTGTGCTTTAGGAAGCTTGTATTGGGTAATGGTCAATGTTTTATTGTGGTCTAAATAGCACGAAAGTAGTGCATGTATTTGAGTCCATTTATTAGTATGAGATGGAGATATGAATATTTATGAGAAATTATGCTCAATAGATTAGTGAGAGATGTTGATGCAAGATCTGGCTTAAAGGTCTGAACTTTATAAGTTAAGCAGTACTGGCATATGCGATCGTTTATTGCAAACGAATTTGTTAGGTTTTTCTTTGTGAAATATACTATACAATAGTTTTGCATTCATTTAACAGTGTATGGAGTTAAATGAGCACAATGTAGGATGCTGGTTTTATGGTTGGGTATGCTGAAGAGAGCTTAATTAATTTGTTACAAGCCTGGCTACCATTTACAAGGTGCATTCACAACAAATCTGCGCTTTTGGCGGGCAAGCCCGTTTGGCCTAAAATACGTAATTTTGCGCCTCTGCGCAGTTTTGTATAATTACAAAGTATGTGCACACTTAACATGTTATAGTTAAGAAGGAAAGTTTTGGGGATGCTTTATATTGTGTACATTGAGTTAAGTGAGTAAATCGGTATATCCCCTGTGGTGTACAGGGATGGTTGTGTTATGAGGCCTCGGCACTTAGCTTCAGCGAATTTTGGCAGTTTAGCAGCTCGCCCGATCGCCCTGTGTACCTCATAATTGTGAGGCTAGACAGGGTTGAACATGTCGAGGAGCTGCTGGTATGCCCCTCGAGGCCTGATGGTGGCCCAGGGATGTCCCTGAAGCCTGATGGTGGGCCAGGGATGGTATTCGTGTTTGGTTACACGTACTCGCCTGTATGCCGGGGTTTGGGTCAGTCAGCTTTCCGCTCGGCGGTTATGCAGGAGCATTAAATTGATCATGGACGGCGTTGACTCGTGACCGGGGATGTCTTACTGACTGGAGGCATTTTCGGGGTCGGGCTTTAACGCTGGTGATCGGGTTATAGCTAAGCTAGGTGCCGAAAATTCAAGTACATGTACATATTTGGTGTGAGGTGCACAGTTGTAAAGTTATTATATAATGTCAAGGATAATGATATTTATATTGGTACAATATTAAATCCACAATCAAACCGCAAATGATGTGTGTTGTTGTCTGTCAGGTGCAGGTGTAATGTCTCTCGGTCTTCCAATCCATTCCTCTATCTTTCTTGGTCCCCCTCTCTCCCTCTCTATCTCAGTGGTCAAGTTAGCGATGACGGATTAATACCAAATGATCAAAATATAAAAGTTTATTGTATATATATATATATTACCTTCACCGCAGGCTGTTCCTCAGTGAATGATACAACAAACATTAGATATTCGATTTACTGTTTTTAAATAAATTCAGCAATACCTTTTCATTCATTTTAGTCCAGAAAATTCATAATATTGCATATCACTTTGTCAATTTCGTCTTTGCTCCTTCATTTTCGAACTTCGTCCAATTAATTTCATCAGTTTTCATCCACTTTCGTCCGAGTCAAAGTTCGACGTTCCTTAACGTTGGCTGCCAACGTACAATTGCATGAATCAATAATATTTCATCATTTGCAATCGATTTCGTCAAAGCGTCATTCAAATTCGTAACTCATTCGTAATAAGGTCTTGTCTGTGTGACAAATTTGAATGAAACTCTCTTGAAATTGATAGCACGAAGACGAATTTGATTATCACATTCTACAGCGGATCGCCAAATGAGACGTATTTGAATGAAATCGGACGAAAATGAATGGACAAGCGTTTGCACGATCCCGGATTCTAAGGACGTAATTGAAGTGCTCAAAGATGAATTTGAATGAAAAAAATGTGTTCAAATGGATGGGAAATCCTATATTTAGATAACTGAAGTTAATAAACAGTTACAATAATCTGATTGATAAATCTTTACTTTACTCTAACTCTCCCTTCCGCATAAAGCTGAAAACAAGCCAACATAAGTAGCGGTCCATTTTTACTATCGAATTACCGGGATTTTGTAGTCACATGAACTTCCGGTCAAAATGGGCCCCACGGTATTGGGCTCGCATTTCAATGGCTATAGGACTAAGAATGAGAAAATGTAGTTTTGCCTAAATCTCTAATGATCTTAATTTATTATAAATGTAGAGCTTCGGAATATTAAAATATGTGACCTTGCTGTAAATTACTGGAAATTCTTTAAAATTACTGACAGCGCACAATCCTGCCTTGTGGAAAAAAGGCCACTTGTTTTGCAGCGTGCCCAGTTTTTCGAGAGAATTTCTTCAAGCGCTGGCCTTTGCCAATGAAAAAAATGTCTTCAAATGGATGGGAAATCCTATATTTAGATAACTGAAGTTAATAAACAGTTACAATAATCTGATTGATAAATCTTTACTTTACTCTAACTCTCCCTTCCGCATAAAGCTGAAAACAAGCCAACATAAGTAGCGGTCCATTTTTACTATCGAATTACCGGGATTTTGTAGTCACATGAACTTCCGGTCAAAATGGGCCCCACGGTATTGGGCTCGCATTTCAATGGCTATAGGACTAAGAATGAGAAAATGTAGTTTTGCCTAAATCTCTAATGATCTTAATTTATTACAAATGTACAGCTTCGGAATATTAAAATATGTGACCTTGCTGTAAATTACTGGAAATTCTTTAAAATTACTGACAGCGCACAATCCTGCCTTGTGAAAAAAAGGCCACTTGTTTTGCAGCGTGCCCAGTTTTTCGAGAGAATTTCTTCAAGCGCTGGCCTTTGCCAATGCTGATTCATTACTTTTTTATTGATAAATATGCGTACTGCTTGTGTATATTTCAAACTTTGTTACTATCGAATAAGATTAAGAATTGAAGATAATAAATTATTAGTAGTCTAGCAGAATACGTGTTTTAGAATCACCGGAAGAAAGTGTGTCAATAAAATCGCCGAGGCATAGGTGTGACAATGCATTATGGGAATGTATATTGTCATATGCGGTAGCGAGAATTGACGATCCTTTTAAAACAATTAAAGCCACTGCAGACAGCTTTCACTGGATAACGTCCACTGTCAATGATCATGCAGGCAAAATGTTCAAATTGGTCACCGTAAATTCTGTTTACTATGTATTGCAGAATCTGAAAATATTACTATTTGTGGATTAGGTCACAACAAACGAAAGGTATATGAAGATAAATAAATGAAGACAAATAAAAGTAGGAAGTAAACTGCAAATTTAAACGTCTTGGATCAAGAATCCCAGTGGCACAATATTTTACACGGTAATCTGATTTCATCCAGAGGCTTTTCTTGAACATGTCCACGGACAAGATTAAGATACGTAGTACATAAAACAATTTAAAAAACATAACATAATCACATAAATGTCTCAGCACTTCTGAATCTAGAATTGGCGTTTATATCGGAGGAAAAGCAAATGATCTTTGACAACATTTTGTTTTATTATTCATAACACCAGAATAATAACTATATTTTGTTTTATTATTCATGACACCAGAATATAGTTATTTTGGATAGGCCTACAGTGTTGTTAATGTGGCATACAATAATTAGATAATATTGTAAGGAATGGAAAAGCCATACCACACATGACCATTGAAAAGTAGTTGCATCGGCTGGATTTTCCTTTCAAAGTCATCCCCCTCGGGGAAAAACAAAATCATTCAATGCAAGACGAATCAATAATGTCTAATTCTAAAGAAGGCATTTATGAGTTATTTTATTTGAAACTAAATTTTATAGTGTAACTGTACAATAATTTTCATCTGCAGCTTCCTGCATTTTCAGCGTTGTTCAAAGAAAAATCTGCCGATGAAGAATGGATTGACGATTTTCATTTTTATCTCTGCGGCAGATTGGCTGTAAGTCCTGTGTTCTATCTCCCTTGGTTGTTTGGAAGGATGAGGGCCTGGTAGCCTTGGTGCGGGTAAGTCTGTTGTGGTATAGCGTTAGTCTGCTGCTGTGGATGTGTCTGCTGATGCTGGAATGTCTGTTGATTTGGGAATGTCTGCTGGGGCAGGTGAACTTGTTGCGGTGTGGGTGTCTGTTGCTGTAAACGAGTCTGCTGATTCGGGAATGTCTGTTGCGGTACGTGAATCTGTTGCGGTGTGGGTGTCTGTTGTATACGAGTCTGCTGCGATGGATTAGTCTGCTGTGGGAATGTTTGCTGCGGTCTGCGAGTATGCTGTTGTGGATATGTCTGTTGCAGTTGCTGTGGGGCGGCGCTGTAAGAAGGTGGATGGTCCGTAGAAACGTACGACAAACGTTGATCTAGAAATATAAATATAAAACATTGCTATTTGTAGCTTCTAGACTGCAAATTCCTACCCCCCCCCCACCTGACTAGATGAATTATTTTTAATCCCCCACCCCCTATATCCATTTTAGAAAAATTGCCTTATGTTTCTGGTTTTATACTTAATTCTGGTAGTAGAAATGCACCACTGTTTCACTGACCTACATGTACATACATGTTGGTAATGAGTACATACGTCGTTATAGTATTTAAGTCAAGAGACTTCACAATTTAGTCAAAATTCAGTTATCTCGCAATTATCAGATGCTATACCCTCCCCAATTTAACAGTTATTGATGTCTATCATTAAGGGTTTACTTACGTGTTGAGGCGATCGCAGGGTACTGGTTGACCTGTAGTTAAAAGAGAAATATAAATTCAATTCAATTGATACCTATATACTTTTTCTTGAAGTGGGATCCCTATGAGAAACAAAACTGTAAATTTGTTACACGTCACTTTGTTTGAAGTAACAGAATGCAGATTTACACATTTTGATGAAAAGGTTATGAAAATTACATTGGCTTAAGTAAATATCAAAAGGTTCAATTCTAAAGATTATAAACCTTTCATTTTCAGGACTTGTCCAGCAAAGATCGTTTAGACTTGTCAAGAATATTTATTTATTGCAATCTCGAAAGATATCTCCGATGTGTAAAAACTCTTTGAGTGGAATGTTTGAAATATCATTCCTTTAAAACTATTGTAACCTGGGTTATTTTAAATCAATATCACGTTTCCTTACCAAATTCAATTCTTGAAGTGGTCTCGTCGAATGCCTGCCGCAACACACTCCGGAACAGCCGTAGACTGATCCTACAATAGCAACTATCAACTCGATCAACCCGATTACACCCATGATTCCATCCGAGGCAGTTCGAAACTCCTACCAATAGAAACGAGAAAAATTTAACTCTGCATAACTCGTAGTTGCACAAGTCGACATTTCCCCTTAGTCGAATCAGTTATTGTTCTACTTCCAAATTATGCAACACTGAAAAAAACTTTCATCGGTTTGGATAATCACAACATGTAGTTTAAGCTTCTACCAACCTTTAAAAAACAAAATCCATCTCAGTCAGCAGTATCAGAACACGCTCGTTATACTGGGCATTCACATTGGTTGGAATGATGCCCATATTATTGACTTTGAAACACACCATTTGGTCGAGAGGGGTAACAAAAAATGCATCTTTATATAAGTATGAATCCTTCATTGATTCAGAGCTCTGGCTGTTCACTGTAACCTTTCTTCGCTCCAGTGATCTTGGGGCAGCAGAGAGCAAGAAACTGTGGGAATAATAACATGGCTTGGGAAAGTCCACAAGAGTGGATGAAAGCTTGCATACTAAATTTTAAGGTTGGTAGATTTTCAATTTACTTGTTCGGTAAAATATGTGTTATTTACAAGTAAAATTTTGCTTTCAACCTTGGCCTGTGGCCTCGGTGAAATATAACATCACTGGGGATATTCTTAATTTCTCGGTTCATATATGTATATCATATTGGCTGGCCTTGGGAGGTATATCTGATATACCACGAAAGAGAGCTGATATTATTATTATTATAAATTAAAAATTGAACTGCAGTGAAATCTAAAGGATTGAAAAGATCCATTAACTTAACAAGTTCCAATGACGATACACTACATAAAACAAGAATTGCCAATCAGACAGTGTCTCGACTAGTCACAAAGCAAAATTTGGCAAGTCGAAATGAAAGATTATCCCAGTTTTTAATAAAAATTGGTTTTTAAACGCAATACTAGGGACGCATTTTACATTATTTACAGGTCTTTGTTCAAAGGTAGTTTTGATAGTAGGCATACATGTAGATTATTGTCACATTACAGTAACTGAAAACAGCATGCACATGCAGCTCTTGTTTTAACAATATTGAACTCGATCAAAGAAAGGGAGTCAAATACATGATTCTCTGGGAAAACAGTATAATAATATATTATATCATATTATATCATATATATTACTCTTATGTTATATCAAATTATATTTGAGCATATTATAGTGTATTACAATAATCATATCATATAATAATATATAAATTTTACATGCTACGGCGTTCAATATAATGAAATATAGTATCATATACAATGTAATAACTACCAACGAGATGAGACACATTATGTCGATCCACAACACCAAAATAATGTCTCATGATTATATGGTTTAACCTCCAAATCTAACGTATCTTTATATCGAGTTACCATATAATTTCATAATTATTTTCATTATTTCCTTCAGTCAATTATTTCCATGTCACACTTTTAACAATTTGTTTAATTTTAGATTTTTGAAATGTATTGCTCCTAATCAATGAATATGTGTCTGTATCGGTGTTTTCCCCGCACATTATGGTGTCCTAGTTATGTAATTACCCTGCATGAGGAAATTATATTTTCATTTGTAAACCTGGGTTATTCATGTTCATTCGTTATTTGAATGTTTGTTCAATAAAGATGAATTAATAAAGTGATATAATATAATATGATATGATATAATATGATATAATATAATATGATATCATGATACAAAATTATATAATCTAAACCATTTACCTTTAAACCTTCTCGACAGGGTATCATCACCGTCAGGGCGTAGCATCCCTCTGATCCACCAATTGAAGCACCTATGGCCCCAATGATCATCATGAAAAAGCAAAGATGGCGGAGAATACAGACATGGTGATGTAAGCTGATATCTGTCAAAATGCGAAGATAATAATGGCTCATGTTCTTAAAAGGGGACGGGGTTATATACCTTCTTTGTGCATATATTTATTATGAAAAATCTATAATCATGATGATGATGACGATAATAATGATAATAATAATTACAATAATAATGATAATAATACAATAATAATAGTAATAGTCATTTTATTACTATGAGGGTCTGTAAAATTGCCGAAAGTTACAATTTGTAAAATAAGATCTAATGGAGAATAAAATGAGGTATGAAAGCAAAGTAAACGAACTAAATTAGATTTAAAAAAGAAGAAAAACAGAAAATAAGAAGAAAGGTCAAACCTTCGCGTCATAATATGAATATAAATAAATAAATATGGAAGTTATTTTTTTTGTCACTACAATATCTCTTTACTGTAATAAATATTGCAAAGCTTACGTACCACACGCGTTCTTTTTCTGAAACTCACAATACCAAGTACTCCAGCAGGTCCAAAGCACTGTAAAATAAATATGGAAACAAACAGTCGATGGCAAATTTCATTAACATGCTTCTGTCACTCATGCGGATGATTCCATATTGGCAAGTAATAATAATAAATAATGATAAATAATAGTGGTAATAAATGAAGAAAAAGAAGAAGAAGAGGAGGAAGAGGAAGGAGAAGTAGTAGTAGTAGTAGTAGTAAGTAGTAGTAGAAACGGTAGGGGAAAAGAAGTAACAGCAGTATTAGTAGTAACAGTACTACTATCATACTAGTAGTAGTAGTAGTAGTTGTTATTGTTGTAGTAGTATTAGTAATACTAGTACGGTAGTAGTAGTAGTAGTAGTAGTAGTAGTTGTTGTAGTAGTAGTAATACAAGTATGGTGGTGGTAGTAGTAGTAGTAGTAGTTGTAGAAGTTGTAGTAGTAGTAGTAGTAGTAATACTAGTACGGTAGTAGTATTAGGAGTAGTTGTAGAAGTTGTAGTAGTAGCAGTAATACTAGTACGGTAGTAGTAAGAGGAAGAGGAAGGAGAAGTAGTAGTAGTAGTAAGTAGTAGTAGAAACGGTAGGGGAAAAGAAGTAACAGCAGTATTAGTAGTAATAGTACTACTATCGTACTAGTAGTAGTAGTAGTAGTAGTAGTAGTAGTAGTAGTTGTTATTGTTGTAGTAGTATTAGTAATACTAGTACGGTAGTAGTAGTAGTAGTAGTAGTAGTAGTAGTTATTGTAGTAGTAGTAATACAAGTATGGTGGTGGTAGTAGTTGTAGAAGTTGTAGTAGTAGTAGTAGTAGTAATACTAGTCCGGTAGTAGTATTAGAAGTAGTTGTAGAAGTTGTAGTAGTAGCAGTAATACTAGTACGGTAGTAGTAGTTGTGGTGGTAGTAGTAGTAGTAATTGTGGTAGTAGTAGTACGGTAGTAGTAGAACGGTAGTAGTAGAACGGTAGTAGTAGTGGTATTAGTAGTAGTAGCTGGTACCGGTTAAATTTGCCTCTTATTATTGGAAGTAGGCCTATGCTAACCCACTTTTTTGTGGGGGCACCCTGTATCATATATATATATATATATACATATATGTATGTATGTATCACTTCTCTGCAGCTGTTATCCTTAAACCTACCAGAAGACTCATCCATATCCCGCATGCGATGAAACGGAGGGAGGATCCAAGTAGGAACTGCGCCACTCCTACCATGGTCATCCCTACAGCACAGCATAGCTGGATCCACCCCGTTGCTCTCCCGGAGTCCCCGTTGTAGCTTTCGGAGCAACCAGGGGTGGCAGGAGTGGGATGCTGAGAGATCTGACCCGGTTGTTGATGGTACACCATGGTTGTGTGACCCGGGTCTGCGTTTGTAGGTTGAGCCATAATCAGCAGATTTTCAGCTTTTTTGAAGAAAAAGGCAATGAAGGTCATTAGGTGTGCATAGTAAAAACTCCTAATGTATACATGGATTCTGGATCGATGATGATGATGATGATGATAATAATAATAATAACAACAATAGCAATAATATTAATAATAATAATTATTATTATAAACATCATCATCACCACCATCACCACCATAACCATAATGATCAGAAATATTTGAAATCATAATCTGTTCTCATAAAGCTTAATACATCAATGATAATTATATTAAATAGCCCGTTAAAAGCAGTGGAGAGATACTTTTAATCATCTAATCAGAAAAGAAGCTTAATAATTTTGGATGTCGTAAACATTATTTCTGTGAAAGGACGCGATTTTTTCTGTTTTGAAATTGTTTGCTTAATTGTTTTGCATGTTTCATATTATTGTACTTTGTTTCTTGTATTATTGTAATGCTGGTGGGAAGCATATTTCTACATCGTGGAAGAAATAAATAAATATCTAATATCTATATCTATAAGTTTCATGATAGCATCCATACGTACGCGTACATTTTTTATGTATTTTCAGCAAAAAAAATTACCATGTGTTTGTTGTCTATTGGTTTGAATCGTTTACTTGGTGTATCGTAAACATGTCAGCTCCAAATAAAATGTGGTCATCACACCTTTTTACAGAATGGCTTTAATAAAATGACTAAAATCATATAAATGATGAAACATATACAACTAAATATGAATTTAATTTTGTTCTAGAAATAAACCGTTTTACTTATACAATTCACATCCGCATCCGCAGCTCAATGCAAATACAATTCGATTACGTGGTTTTGAGTTCACGAAATTCCCAGTAATATAATTAAAGGGCAATAATACCACCTTTAGTATATGTTAATTTGTATGAAAGCAGAAAGTTAGGAAAACAGAATAATGAAAGTTTAAAATAAATCGGACCAATGACACGGACTTTTGAATGTTTGAAATATATGCATGAGATCACTAAATCTAAATGAATCTCGAATATGTATTTTTTTTCAGTGGATTGTGACGAAGTAGTGGACAAGTAGTGGGCATTACACAAACTATAATATATTACAGTCTATAGATATGATAGTATTGTAGATCCTCTTAAAGAAAAAAAAAACTCTCTTGAGTAATACATTTTTGAAGAGTGACATTTCAGTCACTTTGTATGGCACTACGTCTTAGTGATATTTCCGATTCAGCAACTTTGAAGTGGCCGTAAGTATAGAATGATTTCAACTTTCAAAAGTGCATTACTTTCTAATTTTTTGTCCGATTTCACTCAACCTTTCTCCAGTCTGCTTTTCTTGGTTTTACTGCTTTCTATTAGAGTAGTAAGTTGGATTTACCTTTAAGCAGAAACATATACCACAAGTGTAACAATAAATTACAGTTACTGTCAGTCATATGAACAATCGTGTGTTATTGTGTGAATTAGGTCATTGATATTTTCCTTCCCGCAGAAACAGGATGTGGTAAAAAAGGTAGTTCAGAACTGTGACCATACTTTGGACCCGTGACACCAGCGTGAAGAGTACCCTACAATAACATACCAAAAATCATCTAAATCTTCAACAATTGTTCAAATAATGGTCATGATTTTAAAGTCGTTATCTTTCTTACCTGTTTCGTGTCAACTTTCTTATCTTTTTTGGAGTATTGTTCTTAAAACGAAGACATTATAATATACACTTTCTCACAGGTTTCACGGCAAACCGCTGCACAATACAAGTGCATACTTACTGACGGTGGGGTGCGGGCACGCGCACCGTAAATTATGATGATCATCATAATGTGAATTACTTACATGAATTTAATGAGGATCTGAGATTACAGTCGCTAACTTCACGCACGCACCCAACCGTCGCTATGCACTTGTATTGTGCAGCAGTTTGCCGTGAACCTGTGAGAAAGTGAATATTATAATGTCTCCAAAAATAAATAAATACTCCAAAAAAGTTGAAAATTGACAAGAAAAATTATGACCATTATTTGAACAATCGTTGAAGATTTAGTTGATTTTTGGTGTGTTGGTTATAGTAGGGTATCTCCACGCCCAGGCGCGCCGGAAGCAGTTTGGGATTGGGGGCAACTTTCCAGGGGCTCACCTTTCAGGGGCAGTGGCGTAATGAGCAAAAACGTTTGGGGGGCAGAAGGAAAATCTGAATCATCACCACCACTCTTACATGTTACAAGCAGGCCCCGCGGAACCTTTTTCAAAGTGGAGTATTAAAGATCAGGTAAAGCTTAGCGAACGAAGCGAGTGGAGCGTAAATTGGCGTGGGGTCCAGGGGCTTTGCTTCGGCGGGGTGAAGGCGGAGCCCTCGGAAGCTCGGGGGTTTAAAGCATTAAATTAAGGTGAGATGAGCATAATTTGATACCTTATTTGTGACACTGGCAGGTCACTAATTGGCGGGGGTCCAGGGGGCTGAGCCCCCGGAAGCTCAGGGGTTTTAGGTATTTAATTATGGTCAGATGAGCATCCAGGGGCCCTTCGTAGGGCACTTGGAGGGGTCCAGGGGGCAGAGCCCCGGTAGTTCAGGGGTTTTAGGTATTTAATTACGGTCAGATGAGCATATTTTGATACCTCATTTGTGACACTGGCAGGTCACTCATTCTTTCTTTCTCTCTTTCTTTCTTTTTCTCTTTAACATACTTTTTCAAAAGTGAGAGGGGCTCGAGCCCCCAAGACCCGCCGTTCTGCAGGCCCTGACATGATGGCTTCTAAATAAGCATATCTTTTGCCTGACTGTAAATTTGGGAATTTGTCATTTTTCAACAAACGCATAAAAAAGTGTAATTTACAAACAAAATCACGGAAAATCATGTCATTTCAGCAACATTTGTAAATCACTCGTATCGAATTAGAAATAAACCACGTTTGAATTTTATTTGGGTTGCAACTGCCCCTCCCATTAGTACGCCAGTGTTCAGGGGCTCATGTATTCTCACCCTATACTGAAACACACACGCTTGCCCATCCACTCACAATATTTCCACGATATGCGCGTTTCGCTATTATAAAATCCTCCATTGTAAATATAGGGGCATGCGGAATGTTTAGGAAATTTAATTCCTGTTTAATCTCCTTTTCTTTGAATGGAATATATACTTTTTATGTGATTCAATTCAGGTTTTATAATTTTTTATTTTATTTTTGGTTAAAAATACAAACCATTTTTACTCCTTTACTGCTGATCTTTTTGGGGTGGTTTTGGGGCGAAAATGCGTTCTCCCCACTTCCGGCGCCTATGTCCACGCCGGAGTCACTGGTTCAAAGTATGGTCACAGTTCTGAACTAGCTTTGCTTGGTATAGCTTTGAACAAAGCAGTACGGAGGGTTTAATTCTTTTCGTGCAATTCATATCATTACAAAATGTTTTAAATTTAGCTTCGAATTAGGCCTAGTTTCTTACAAGCAAGAGTGCACTTTAACTTCTAACATGTGTAACAAAGAGTGGAGACAAAATTTTCATGAATTTGGAGCAAAAGAATATCTTTGTGAAAAAATGAGAGTTAAAATGCACGCTCCTGAATTTGCAGTTTGTTCATTTCGGTTCGCAATGTCTAGTTAAGAAGTGATTTCAGACATATGTATACCTGTATCATATATGGCTGCAGTGCACTATTGGCATAACGCTAATTCATGCATCCGTATCAGAGGCGGCCCTCAAGGGGCACAGTGCCCCCCACTTTTCAAGTACCCGAAAAGTGGCCCTTTTACATAGGAAAAGTGCCCTTTAACTTTGACAAGTGCCCCTATTAATTTGCAAAAGTGCCCTCCCCTTTTCACCTCTGATAGGTGCCCCTTTTATTTTGACACTTGCCCCTTTTCCCTCGACAAGTTCCCATTTTCCTTTGCAATAAGTGTCCATTTTCCATTCTCATAAGTGCCCTTTTTAATCTCTAGTAAGTGCCAATTTTCAGGTATGAGAAGTGCCCCTTTTCACTTTTGATAAGTGCCCCTTCACCTCTGATAATTGCCCTTTTCAAATCTGAGAGGTGCCTCTTTACTTTGACAAGTGCCCCTTTTCCTTTGTAAGAAGTGCCCCTTCCCCTTTTAATAACTACCCCCATTTTAACTCGGATAAGCGCACCTTATATGTTCACATGTGCTCATTTTCCTGATAAGTGCCCCCATTAAAACAAAAAGAGCCCCTTACCCTTCTCATAAATGCCCCTTTTCATCTCTGGTAAATGACCCTTTTCACATCTTATAAATGGCACTATCAAAATCTGCCGGGGGCCCCTTTTCCGTCGAAAAATGCCCATTTCCTATTCTCATGAGTGACCTTTTTCATCCCTGGTGAGTGCCTCTTTTTCACCTCTGATAACTACTCTTTGTACTTTGACACGTGCTCCTTTTCTTTTCTGATAAGTGTCCCTTTCCTCTCATCATTAAACGCGCCCCTAATTTTAAGTGACTAAGAGCAATTTACCCCGAAGAACTTTCAATTCAATTCAATTCAATTCAATATATTTATGTTTCCAACAAAACAATACAAAATCAGTTCTTAACATTTACAACAATTTAAGAATACATATTGGAAACAGAGGGGTCCACTAAAAAGCAATGCCTATACAAGTGTGGACACCCTAAATGATACTTAAGAATAATGATTAATTAAATTAACAAGTTCTTAACTACAAAAGGAACTACAAAATAGAGAAAAATGGGGGGTGCCAACAGAGACGAGAACGGGACAAGACAATACCTTACATGACAAACATGGGAGGATACGGTTACTATACAAAGAGTAGATAAAGGAGAGAGAGATCAGGGGTACAGAAAATAATTTAAAAAATGATGAGGTGCATGTGGGGTTGAGAGGAAAATGAGGAAAGAGAGATGCGCGTTAGAAAGGAGATAAGCTTGAGAAGGCACAATATAATATATCAAATTACATTTTGAGTCAGCGAGTAGAGAGTGATCTTGTATTAAAAAAACAAAAAAACAACAACAACATATAAATTTAATGAGGTTGATATGATTGTAATAAAAACAATTTCAATTTTTTCTTAAAAGTATTAATCGATGGAGCATTTTTCATTTCATTACTTAAAGAATTACAAAACTTTGGACCTTCATATATGAACGTTTTTTGGGCTAAGAGGGTCCGCAAGAGAGGTAAATGCAAATCGTCCGAATGTCTTGTTGGGTAATTATGGACTGAGCTATTTTTAAAAACATTTCATGAAAAACAGAAGGCAACATATTATTTTTATAATTATACATGAATTGACCTAGTTGGAAAAGATATAAGTCTTTTACCTTTAATATCTTATTTTCAAAAAATAAAGAGTCTGTATGGGAGCGAAAGGGGGAATTACAAATTATACGAATAATCTTCTTTTGTAATAAAAACACTTTGTCTAATGACGTTTGATGTGTGTTACCCCAAACTAAGAGACCATAATTTAAGTATGGGAGTATCAATGAACTATAAAGCATAATTAATGAACTTTTCAGACCATCACACCCAACTGCAAAGTATGATGCGTAAGCAATATCTGGTATGGTATATAAAGTGAGACATATATTGAAATCATCCCTGATAATGTAATCACAATGTAGGGTATATACCAATGTCTACAAAAATGTATATTTTCGCTTTGAGATTTCCCTTTGTAGGTGCCCTTTTTTCCAGAAAGTGCCCTTTTTCTTGGTCCTCCCCCCCCCCCACTTTGGAAGTCACTCGGCCGCCCCTGATCCGTATACATGTAAAAATTGATAGTGTTCGATTTCTAATTGCTGTTGATTGTTACGCAAGATCAAAGCCTGCTTTGTACACGCTGAAAAACCTTACTCAAAAATACTATGACATCTAAAGTTCTGAAGATATTCTTGCTGTAAATATCTGAATTTTTTCAAGTCTTTCTTTAGGCTTCTATAACTGAATACGATTTCTGTGAGCTCACGGTGAGTTAAACTATATGTATGAGGCAACTATTGTATAGGCCTGCTCAAATTTCATTTGGACGGCAGCTACGTGATTCAAATTTGATGCTCTATTTTAAAAGGTAATAAATTTGACGGTAATTCTCAAATATTCTCCACACAGAAAACCGTGACCCCTCCAAACTATGCTGGTGCCATGTATCCAAATATAACCAGAGGCCAGTGGCGGATCCAGGGTGCCGAGCATGGGGGGCACGGGCCCCATCCCTGGCAAAAAAGAGTAAAAAACAAAGATGGTAACCACATTTTACCTTTTTTTTGCTCAAGGGGTGTTGAGTAAATGAAAATAGTGCTCATTACACCCTCCCTCGCCGCCGGCTGGATCCGCCCATGCCAGAGGCAGATATAGGTTTATGGTTGTGTATGATATGGACGTACTATTCCCTACAGGAAGCAAAAGACACGACCTTTCCTTTTTGTCTATTGTGGTAAGTTCTTCTTCTTCTTCGCTATAATACAGGCCATCGTCGGGTGTATTCTCGTACTGATGTAGGTGCTGTGCATGTGTATATACAGTGAGCAAAATTATAAAGCAAGTTATTATGCAATAAAAGCCAAATATACATTTCAAGTGTAATTAATGTGTACGCCAACACTGGAAGACTCTCTTCCTCCCCCACCCCTCTCTCTCTCTCTCTCTGTCTGTGCGCGTGTGTTTGTGTGTGTGTGTGTTGTGTGTACCCTACCCCCTGTCTTTCTCTCTTTCTCTCTCTCTCCGTTGCGATGAAATAGCTGAAAGGCAATGTTAAACATTTACCATGCGATATTTACACAATAAATATCTACGCCACAGATTACTTCGGCGCATAACTTTGGTTTTAATATGTTCATCAAGTAAACTGCGAATTAGAATATAATCTCAAATTGCAAACTTACCCGTTTATTGAATTTTTCTTCAATATTTCTCTCCGTCAACAAGTGCATCAATTTATATTGTCGACCAGTGGTATGTTGTACTGGGTTTAATCCAATTTTTGTCCTGTTTTGAGCGGCATATTTCTAACAGTATGTAACAGAGCTATCAAATCTGAGTGCCATTAGGATAAGTTCAATTTCGGAAATGACAGTGTGTTTTTTTATATCCGGAGCACGATACCCAAGAGTCAACATTTGCTTACGTAGATGGCGTGGAACCATTTCCTTTATTGAATTAGTTGAGGTGTGAAACCTGTAGAAACTCCGCATACCTGTATAACCATTCAACCAATTATTGAAATACCATTTGTAGAAGATTTTAGGATTTATGAAAGGAATAAAGTCATTGAAAGCATAACAGCTCCATGAAATCAATATAACAAGGCTATGAACACAGCTAAAACTTCTGTGCTCTGGCGCCATCACATGTCGGATTCCAATATCTTTAAGAGGGGCACATGAAATGGAGATGGCTGATATAATGGTCGAGATTCTCACAAAATGTAGGCATGTTTTCATTCGGTGTTGGTGTGGGTGTCTGTGCACGTGTGTGTATGTGTGTATGTGTGTGAGAGTGTGTGTATGTGTGTCTCTGTCTCTCTCTCTGTCCCTCTCCTTCTCTAATCCTATCTTTGTTTCTTCCATTCCCTCTCTCTCTAGGTCTCTTAATATCAGAAATTTCTGGTCTCTTTCTCTCTCTCTCTGTCTCTTTCTGTCTCTCGATCTCCCTGTATTTCTGTCTTTCTCCCTCTCGTTCTCTCGTTCTCGTTTTCTTCCTTCCATTCCTCTCTCTCTTTCTCTCTATCTCTCTCTCTCTATCTCTCTCTCTTCTTAATGTCTCTCGGTCTTTCCATCCATTCCTCTATCTTTCTTGGTCCCCCTCTCTCCCCTCTATCTCAGTGGTCAAGTTAGCGATGACGGATTAATGCCAAATGATCAAAATATAAAAGTTTATTGTATATATATATATTACCTTCACCGCAGGCTGTACCTCAGTGAATGATACAACAAACATTAGATATTCAATTTACTGCTTTTTTAAAAATAAATTCAGCAATACCTTTTCATTCATTTTAGTCCAGAAAATTCATAATATTGCATATCCCTTAGTCAATTTCGTCTTTGCTCATTTATTTTCGAACTTCGTCCAATTAATTTCATCAGTTTTCATCCACTTTCGTCCGAGTCAAAGTTCGACGTTCCTCAACGTTGGCTGCCAACGTACAATTACATGAATCAATAATATTTCATAACTTGCAATCGATTTCGTCAAAGCGTCATTCAAATTCGTAACTCATTCGTTATAAGGTCTTGTCTGTGTGACAAATTTGAATAAAACTCTCTTGAAATTGATAGCACGAAGACGAATTTGATTATCACATTCTACAGCGGATCGCCAAGTGAGACGTATTTGAATGAAATCGGACGAAAATGAATGGACAAGCGTTTGCACGATTCCGGGTTCTAAGGACGTAATTGGAGTGCTCAAAGATGAATTTGAATGAAAAAAATGTGTTCAAATGGATGGGAAATCCTATATTTAGATAACTGAAGTTAATAAACAGTTACAATAATCTGATTGATAAATCTTTACTTTACTCTGACTCTCCCTTCCGCATAAAGCTAAAAACAAGCCAACATAAGTAGCGCTCCATTTTTACTATCGAATTACCGGGATTTTGTAGTCACATGAACTTCCGGTCAAAATGGGCCCCACGGTATTGGGCTCGCATTTCAATGGCTATAGGACTAAGAATGAGAAAATGTAGTTTTGCCTAAATCTCTAATGATCTTAATTTATTACAAATGTAGAGCTTCGGAATATTAAAATATGTGACCTTGCTGTAAATTACTGGAAATTCTTTAAAATTACTGACATCAGCGCACAATCCTGCCTTGTGAAAAAAGCCACTTGTTTTGCAGCGTGACCAGTTTTTTTCCAGAGAATTTCTTCAAGCGCTGGCCTTTGCCAATGCTGATTCATTACATTTTTTATTGATAAATATGCTTACTGCTTGTGTATATTTCAAACTTTGTAACTATCGAACAAAATTAAGAATTGAAGATAATGAATTATTAGCATATATAGTAGTCTAGCAGAATACGTGTTTTAGAATCACCGGAAGAAAGTGTGTCAATAAAATCGCCGAGGCATAGGAGTGACAATGCATTATGGGGATGTATATTGCCATATGCGGTAGCGAGAATTGACGATCCTTTTAAACGATTAAAGCCACTGTAGACAGCTTTCACTGGATAACGTCCTCTGTCAATGATCATCCAGGCAAAATGTTCAAATTGGTCAAAGTAAATTCTGTTTACTATGTATTGCAGAATCTGAAAATATTACTATTTGTGGATTAGGTCACAACAAACGAAAGGTATATGAAGATAAATAAATGAAGACAAATAAAAGTAGGAAG
Source organism: Mesocentrotus franciscanus (assembly GCA_037976565.1). NCBI lineage: Eukaryota > Metazoa > Echinodermata > Echinoidea > Camarodonta > Strongylocentrotidae > Mesocentrotus > Mesocentrotus franciscanus. The sequence continues at coordinate 17,109,284 of CP137668.1, forward strand.
TAAACTGCAAATTTAAACGTCTTGGATCAAGAATCCCAGTGGCACAATATTTTACACGGTAATCTGATTTCATCCAGAGGCTTTTCTTGAACATGTCCACGGACAAGATTAAGATAGGTAGTACATAAAACAATTAAAAAAAACATAACATAATCACATATATGTCTCAGCACTTCTGAATCTAGAATTGGCGTTTATATCGGAGGAAAAGCAAATGATCTTTGACAACATTTTGTTTTATTATTCATGACACCAGAATATAGTTATTTTGGATAGGCGTACAGTGTTGTTAATGTGGCATACAATAATTAGATAATATTGTAAGGAATGGAAAAGCCATACCACACATGACCATTGAAATGTAGTTGCATCGGCTGGATTTTCCTTTCAAAGTCATCCCCCTCGGGGAAAAACAAAATCATTCAATGCAAGACGAATCAATAATGTCTAATTCTAAAGAAGGCGTTTATGAGTTATTTTATTTGAAACTAAATTTTATAGTGTAACTGTACAATAATTTTTATCTGCAGCTGATGAAGAATGGATTGACGATTTTCATTTTTATCTTTGCGGCAGATTGGCAGTAAGTCTTGAGTGCTATCTCCCTTGGTTGTTTGGAAAGATGAGGGGCTGGTAGACATGGTGCGGGTAACTCTGTTGTGGTATGGTGTTAGTCTCCTGCTGTGGATGTGTCTGCTGATGCTGGAATGTCTGTTGATAGGGCAAGGTCTGCTGGGGTAAGTGAACTTGTTGCGGAGTGGGTGTCTGTTGCGGTATACAAGTCTGCTGTGTGGATATGTCCGTTGCAGATGCATGATGTGGGCGGCACTGTAAGGAGGTGGTTGGTCCGTAGAAACATACGACAAACCTTGTTAATATATATGACATTGTAGCTTCTAGACGGCAAATTCCTACCACCCCCCCCCTGACTAAATGAATTATTTGTAATCCCCCGCCCCTTCTATCCAATTTTAGAAAGATCATGATGATGATGAATGATGCTTCATGCCCCTTCCCCCTTGCCTTAAATGGTAGTATACTTATTTCTGATATGGTAATGCACCACTGTTACTGGCCTACATGTACATTCATGTTGGTCATCATAGTATTTAAGTCAAGGGACTTCACAATTTAGTCAAAATTCAGTTATCTCGCAATTATCAAATGCTATACCTTTCCTAGTTTAAGAGTTATCGATGTCTATGAGGATTTACTTGCGTGTTGAGGCGATCGCATGGTACTGGTTGACCTGCAGTTAAAAGAGAAATATAAATTCATTTCAATTGATACCTTTCTTGAAGTGGGAGCCCAATGAGAAACAAAACTATAAAGTTGTTACACGTCACTTTGTTTGAAGTAACAGAATGCTGATTTACACATTTTGATGAAAAGGTTATGAAAATTACATTGGCTTAAGTAAATATCAAAAAGTTAAATTCCGAAAATTATAAACCTTTAATTTTCAGGACTTGTCCAGCAAAGATCGTTAAGACTTTTCAAGGATATTTATTTATTGCAATCTGGCAAAATGTCTCCGATGTGTAAAAACTCTTTGTGCGCAATGTTTGAAATATCATTCCTTTAAAACTATTGTAACCTGCGTTACCTTAAAGCAATATCATGTTTCCTTACTACACTCAATTATTGCAGTGGTCTCGATGATTGTTTGCCTCAACACACTCCGGCACAGCCGTAGGCTGATCCTACAATATCAACTATCAACTCAATCAACCCGATTACACCGATGATTCCATTCGAGGCAGTTCCTGCATTGTTTACTGCATTGTTGCAATGTCAACAAATCTAATTTAGACTGATTAAAAATAACATATTATGATTTTAATCGATGCAATTTTCTTTTTAATTTTGTTACTTTCTGTCTGATGTACTTTTAATTCGCGTTATTAAATTCAAACTTGAAACGAAAAAAATGCAATAAACACCTTCGCTTACCCACCTAATTTTTGTAAAGGGAATATTTTTCCTTTTCATTTGTTTCCTTGTTACAGCATTTGTCATGTTTATGGCACTCTGTTATGCGTTTCAGACACTGAACAACGATAATTCATTGACGTTTGTTTTTTGTTAAATTTTTGTTTGTATTTACTTTCCGAAAGAGACGGATTCTAAAAATATAGATATTCGACAGAATACATTATGTAGATTTTAATACATAATGGCGCGTTTTTAAAGAAACATTAACCACTGGGTGTAACCACGGGGGAGGTTGCTACCATTCATAGACTGAAATCGACGTATTTTAACTAACAGTGAACTCAAAATAATATGAACAACAGGGAGAAAAAGTAAACAATGATTTGAAAAGTAGACGTAGTAAGCAAAATATAATCTTTTAGAGTACGGAAAATGGGAAATGTTTATTGCTAAAAAGAAAAATCTTATACAAAACTAAGCCCTACCCTACATAAAAAAGGATGGCCGAAATGGTGCTGATATGACTATGTTTTTAATAATTTAAATGAAATGTCAAACAAAGTGATTATCATTCATTCTAGCGCTAGCATTTTACACAGTTATAATGATCTGAAATACATGACTTTACCCATAAAATAATTTCACCCAGTAGTTACAGACGTTTCAAGATTTGCAAGCCTACCGTACACAATGACCCTTCTGAACTTTTTTATCATAGAATATTACACATAATTCACGACCACCTTTGATAAGTGCTATAATAGGGACGTAATCATTTCTAAAAACTCATTGGAAGTGCATGTACTATAGAAGAACGGAATAAGTATTTTTTTTTTAGTATCACAAATTGGATGTTTTTCATTCACGATCAACAAAATATTCAATACGTAATACAAATTTCGGTTTCTATCCTCTCTTGCTCATGGTTAGTATGACTCCCTGTTCGATATTAGGTACTTTCTGAGAATTATCCGTGATCAGAGTCATATCAAAGGGTAGAACCACACCATATGTACAATTCGCATCCTCACCATTAACACATCTGTGTACCTAATATGCACCCATCAACAAAATTAGAAATGATAATGGTCTCATGGAGTAAGATAATACTACGCAGCATTCATTAATACTATTCCAGACAAAACGAACCCGCAATAAATTTTGCTGGGATTATCGCGCTAATGGATAAAAAAAAACAGATGAGACTTATCTTGGGTGTCTGTTAAAATGTCTGTCTCAAACCAAGTTCTTTTATGACGCTGTATAATCGCACACACTGCAGCAGATATTATAATAATACTGCGAGCGGTATTTACAATAGAACAAAAATGGATCCCGGTTGTGGATGGTATGAGTGGTTTTAAACTGACTCATTCAAGGAAATATGTGATGAAATGGAATGAATGGGGGTAATGACAAATAAACATTGGACGGATTGTCAGTGTAGCGGGCGCTCGACCTGCGGTAAATTCATCAGTCCAGGATTTGGATTGAGGTGGAAAACAATTTTAAAATGTTTCAGTTTCTTAATATGCAATGGTTTGATGTGTTACTTGGTTTCAGAGAAAATATGAAAGATAATATATTGTTAAATCATGTATTGATTTTGGTCAAATATACGATTTACAGTAATCGTAGAAATGGAAAGTTCCAACTAACAAAGAAATATGTAAGGCTGTAGAGAACTCAAAAAAAGTTGAATATGAAAAAGCAAAAATAAAGGACAAATTGCCGATACATTATAAAAAATGGGACAATTTCACCCCTTGAGGCAGCGGGGCTTATGGTATATATATATATATATATATTTTTTTGTTGTTTTTTTTTTTTTTTTTAATTCCTGCTCACTCCCTCACTTTCTCATCGATTCTGACACTTATCTATTATCGTTGTTTGCTTGTTATTTGTTAATGTTTTTTTAATAACAACAGTATAGTTACAGACCTCCACTGATACAAGACCCTCATATAATAATGATAAAATCTAGGAGTTTAAAAAAATTGTCATTCTATGTCCATGTCATGTCATGTCATGTCATTCTATGTAAATATAACAAATTGGTTTATTATGGGTTATGAAGCAGCACCTTCACTTTATTCTTTTTGTCTATGTAAGAAAATCTTTATTCAGATTGCTTAATTTATATTGCACTAATTAATTTGCATAGAAGATATGTTTATACTGTAAAAATTGTTCCTTTTTATAATGTTGTATCCGAAAATATTAATATGAAGTATTACCGTCACCTTTTCCTTTTTTATATTGAAAATCTTTTTTTTCTCCCTAATTGCGGAAATGTATCCTCTCCTTCTCTCATCCTCTGTTTCATCTTTCCATTCCTATGTCTTTCTTGGTTTTTTTTCAAATCAAAGTTTCCTGGTCTCTCTCTCTCCCTCTCTCTCTCTCTCTCTCTCTTTCTCCCTTTCTCTCAGTCTTTCCTTCCATTCCTCTCTCCTTCATGGTCTCTCTCTCTCTCTCTCTCCCCCCATGGTCAAGTAAGTGATGACGGGTTAAAGAGCAAGTCCACTCCAAACTTAACTTACTTTCGATAGAAGTAGAAAAATCAGACAAACCAACCAAAAAAAGTTTGAGCAAAATCGGATAATTAATAAGAATGTTATGAATTTTTAATGACATGAAACACTTGAAAATCACAAGACAATTTGGCAACTCACTCATGAGTCTGTGACGTCATTGCCTCACTATCCACTAATTGTTTTCTTTAAATTGATAATATAAATTTCCAATTTTGAACATTCTGAATTTCTCGGTTCATACATTTATACAATATTGGCTGCCCTTGAGAGGTATACATATCAAAATGTTTGGGTCACTGAACAGTCCTTGTTTTATTACCAAAAAAATGTTCCATGGAGAATGACGTGAAAAACACGTCTTTTTTACATCCATCTTCATTCTGCTAAAAGTATCACATATTTTGCTTAGTTCGACTAGTATATTACGACAAAGACTATGTTCTTGCGGGTGAATCAAAAACATTACAATTTTATTATGATTTACTATCGCGTTTTATTTGTTAAAGTAGTCAATTTACTGTTATTTTCAGCTCGTTTTCTGTGTAAAATCAACGGGTCGGGCGACAGAATTGTATTACCATGTCACAATTTGGCATATCGCCTTCTTTTAATTTTTAGTTTGAGAAATACATTTTTCTATGTAATGTTATCTTTCCAACCATATAAGACTCGTTTAGATTGATCAATGTTATCCCCCGCGTATCCAAGATGTAAGACCATCACATCTTTGCCGAGCGAAATTTTTTGGTAAGATGATCAGTTTGAGAACTGTGTCGCCTATATTCTCTGTCACGGTCCACGCACTTAATACAATGCACAGTGGTGGAAAGATACCAGCTGCACAGAGATACGGGATATGTAATCTCTTGGGTGCACAGAGCATGACTGATGCAATTTCTTCAATTCCAATAGGGTCCATTCACCTCCAAACGTTTTGATATGTCAGATATGATGCATTCAGCTCGCGAATAATGCACGAGTCGAAGATGAGTGCTTTATTCATGCTAGCTGAATGCAATATATATGATATACCACGTAAGGAAGCCAATGTTATTATTTTTGTTGTGTACGTTAAAAATTGAACTACATTGAAATCTAAAGGACTGAAAAGATCACTTTTCTATAACTTTTATATTTTATAAAATATTCTATAAAATGAAGATTTGAAGTATTGAAATTACAGCTGCTCAAAATTGTCATCCACAAAAAACAAAGAAAAACAAATATGAAAGGTGTCTCCTACAATACGCGCCTTGTAAGATGTGCGAATGCAGTTAAATATACAAAGCCTCAAAAAGGATATTTCAGAACATAGAAGTTTCAGCTCGAAGGTATTTGATGTGCCCACGTCAGCCTAACTATATAATATGACTTCGAAAATAGAAGGAGTCATTTTACAAAGATAAAAGCATGATAAGAATGTGTGCGGAATTAGGCAAGATGTAGATAAAAATCTTGTATTGTTTAATTACTGCATTATTCGTAATGTCAACAAATATAATTCAGACTGTTTGAAAATAACATAAAATTATTTTAATCCGATGCAATTTTCGTTTTATTTTTGTTACTTTCTGTCGGTTTTACTTTCTTTTAATTTGCCTGATTAAATTCAAAATTCAAACAAAAAAATGCACTAAAGACAATACACAACTTCCTACGCTTATCCACCTAATTTTTGTAGAACGAATCTTTTCCCTTTTAATTTGTTTTCTTGTTACAGCATTTGTCATGTTGAAGGCACTCTGTTTTGCGTTTCAGACACTGAACAACGATAATTCATGGACGGTCTTTTAAATAAGTGCTTTTGTTTTTTAGTTTCCGAAAGACACAGATTCTAAAAATATAGATATTCTCCAGAATACATTTTGTAGACTTACATAATGGCACGCTTATAATTATCATACTAAAGAAATCCCTCTCATTAATTAACTACAAGCAAGATTATGAAGTTAATTGAAATATCATACCACGTACGCATTAATTTCTAATATGACATTTGTATAGGATTCGCGAATGTTTTAAGTATGGATGAATACCCACCTAATCAGATTATCATATTTTGTCAGCGTAGTTTCAGCAAATATCACAAAAATCTGAAATTCGTTTTACTTCAAATCATTTTTGTTTTCTTCTCATCGATCTTCGTTCACTGAATTAATTAACGAATTGATTAATTCCGAAATGACAGTAAAAAGGTCGAAAGGCGCAACATGAGTATATCATCAGGTTAAAAAAAAATGAATCGGTAATTGAATATATTCCACTACACTTCAGGCAACTAGATAAAGACTACTTATTTTCAAGGTTATAGTGATACAGAATCAACATCAACAAACGATTTTAATCCATATCGATTTTCTATTAATATATATAAAATGTTCTTGTTTGGTCTTCTGAATAAACATTTTTATGGTTTATAAAGCGATTTGGAAAATAAGCCCATTTGTTCAAATGCAATATGCATTTTCGTCTACAAATTGCTTGGTTACATATTTTTCGTGCTGTAACATTCATCGATGCTTCCATAATATGAAACATGTTCTAACTGAATTGGTGATCATTTGTGACTGACATTTAAGTTGAGGAGGTCGTTGCTGTTTTTTGCTGTTAATGTTGTTTGTTGTTGCTTATATTTTTATCTTTAACAGATCTTTCTGTGCAGTCATCAAGAGAAGTCACTTGATGTCCATCCCCCTAATCACAGTGAGAAAATGGTTCTCTATTTCTCAAGTGGGGTGGAATGATGGGGGCGGAAAATTTCAGCCTCACGTAATAAACAGAAAACACTTATCTTATATTTTATCCCACAGCTAGTCGGTATAATAGAGTTTGCAATGTTATTTCATGTAAGTCATACCCCCACCCCACCCCACCCCCTCCATCCCGTCAATTATATTTTAAAGGGGACCTGATACAAAAATGATCTAACCAAGTGGGTGAAATAGGCTGTATTCATAAAACTAGCAAAAGCATAGCAATTGTGGGCAAAGAGATGGAATGACGTTCTTCTTGCTAATATAATTTGTAATTTCTTGCTTGAATAATTGTTTTCATCATCAAGCATTGGCTTGACTTGGCTTTAATGTTAATAATCCTGTCAGCATAGCATGACTGTTTTTCCTTGACTTTATGCGTATCTATCAGAATAGATCAGCCGTTATTTTTGCATATTTAATTTTCTCACCTGCTATTTTTTAATTACCAATTGCAGAAATTAAATAAGGAATGATGTCAAATTATAAAAAACTGTATTACGGTTTAGAATCCAGACAACTCTCTTAAGAATATAAGAAAAGCCGCGGGGATGAACTTATTTTTTTCTTAACGTTCGTGTGTCTCGGAGAAGGCTTGCATATTATTTATCAAGCATATATATAGCTATTGCTTGCGAGTTTTATAAATTCGACCCATTTTCCACATTTAAGCCACCGTCCCGCCAGGTTCGGTCCGTGCAGCAGCTGCGTGTTGGTTGTACGGGGCACCAGGAGCCTGGTTGTACGGGGCACCAGGAACTTGGCTGTGCTGGGCACCAGGAGACTGGATGTAGGGAGATGTAGCAACAGGCTGGCCAGCAGAGGGATACGCCTGCTGAACGACTCCCGCCGGCTGAGTGTACTGGCCTGAGTAGAGACAATGATAAATTAAGGAATTAGTAATATACTTTCCTTTGATATATCGTGATAAATAAACTGATTGTAAGGAGCAGAGTTACATCGAAATTCATAGATATTAAGCCAGAGTTTAATCAAGTTATCGATATAAATGATGCGTATTCATAATATTAAGCGCATTCATTTTAGAATAATGACAATAACTGTGAAGGATTGAAAATATTATCATTCGAACTCGCAAAATCGTTGCCAACCTTTTGTATATACATGTATGCGGACAAATCTAACGTGTTTGTCCGATACGCCACCGACCACATTTTAAATATTGTAGTATAACTAAAGTTTGTCGCAAGTTGAAAACCTTTCTAGTTGGGATCGGACCAGTAATCAAGGCGAATTAGTGGATTCAATGTTTATTATGATTTTGTTTTTTTAATGCCATAATTCTTTTCAGGACAGTTTCAGTGGATCGCTAATAAACGTATATATCAGTGTGTATGAGATCAAGTATTAATCATTTCAGCTGGTGGACCATGTGAAATAATACACGGTTTGAACTCTATTTAATTTAGTTCTGATATTACTAGTATCACAGTCTATACTTCCTACCGTTTAAATCCCTAAATGAACTAGTTTTATGAAATACCATGTTCTTTATAAAGTACCTATAGATTAAAGTTGAAACACTAACACAAACAATCGTTATTTACATACCGCTTGTCACAACCATCGGATCGTTATGTTGGGTGTACTGCAATGGAGATTGAAACGATTGAAATAAATGTAAGATCAAAACCAAATGATATAAAATGGTAATGATAGACTCTTATTACTTTTGTATATTTTATAATACATTTGATCAACTAATACGCTGTTGGACAGCATTATTCTGACTTCACCTCGTGCTGCTGTAGCTTTTATCGTGTGATCATGGCAAGGAATAAATTCAGGTACCCATTACTTCAGCTTGATTAAGAGTAGCAAATGTATATTTATGTCTTGCCACATACCATTAGTTCCATGCAGGGGCACTCGTATCAATTTGCAAATGATGTCATGTGGCAGTATTTAATGTCCGCTGTCCCATGCGGAGGCTCGAACCCACGACCTCCGTATGTTCGTAGCTCCAGTGAAGTCATAATACCTGCTATACTCGAGCATATTATTATACTGGAAACAGGTAACAAAAGCACTTGGACATTTTTCTTAACCTATCTACCTATCTATCTTCTAAAATACGGTCTTGATTAAATTTCTGGCAAAAGGAGTGTCTCTGCAAAATTTTGGAGGGGACGGGTTTTAAGGGGATGATGTTGACTAAAGTTGACAAGTTGGCTGAAATATGCTGACAATCAGAGCAAAACAACAACAAAAAATCCCGGCCATTGAAAGCCATATTTCTAACGAGCAAGGAGAAAAAACGAAACAAGATCATTACTTTTGCAGTAAAAGTACAGCAGTATTAAAATTCAAATTTTCCCGATTAAAAAAAAAATGAGTAGGGACGGGTAGACCCACATGCCACCTCGACCTTTGCTCGCGATTGATGTTTTCTCCTAGGAAGCTTCACTTAAACCAAAGGAGTGGAAATTCACCTTTAGTGGAAATATACTGGAATCTGCTTCAAGTAGTTGCTCCAAGTAGTTGAATAAATCTTTTGACAATGGATTATACCATTTTGAGCGTTGATTTTCCACTCTCGATGAAAGGAACAATTATATGAATCTATACAATAGAGAGTGGCTGTCCACTCCTGTACATTTAGAGGGGGATACGACAAATACTCACCACAGTGGTGGTGGTTCGTGTAGACGAGTTGCAACAGGCCACGCCACCAAAGGGAGCTTCTCTTAAACCAAAGGAATGGAAATTCACCTTTAGTGGAAATATACTGGAATCCGCTCGAAGTATAAGTAGTTAAATTAATCTTTTGACAATGGATTCCACCATTTGGAGGGTGGATTTTCCACTCTATTAAAAGGAGTAAAAAAATATGTGAATCTCCACAAAAGAGAGTGGCTGTCCACTCCTGTATACTTAGGGGGTACGACAAATAACTTACTGTGGTTGGTGAAGACGAGTTGCAACAGGCCATGCCACCACAGCAGTAGGCTGAAGCCACAATGGCTACCACCATCTCGATCAGTCCAAGGATGGCCAACAGAGAGTCAAATGTGATGCCTCCCACCTGTTAATCGATTTCGAATAGTTTAATTATTTGTTAATTTTTCTATTTATTTACTCATTCGTTTATTTATTCATGCATCATTTACCTATTTATTTACTTATTTTGTCATTGTTTAACTTATCTATTCTTTCATTCATTCATTCATTATATATATGTATATATATATATATATATATATATATATATTATACAGATATTGACTGGCAGGGGAGATAATATAACATTCTTCGGACCGCTGAAGGGAGTTATATTTTCCCAAAGCGCGCAGCGCTGAGGGAAAATATGGTCACGAGGGAAAATATAACTCCCTTCAGGTCCAAAGAATGTTATTTACCCCCTGCTAGTCAATATCTGTTATATTAGATAGCCTTGGTTTGAAAATTTAGGGGGCCCATTTTTTTTTTTGCCCGAAATTTTGTTCCATTTTTTTTTTCGAGGAAAAACCAAATTTTAGAAAAAAAGAGTGAGAAAAAAAACATTTCGAGATAATGACGAGCAGGAAGCAAGGGTGCTTGAGCTAGAGGTGCAGGTTAAAGCTCAAGCATCTGAGATCGAGCAGCTTAGGAAGGCTAAGGAACACACTAATGATGCTGCTGGGATACTCGATTCCAAGCTTGATGCTTTGGATCAGTACTCGCGGCGAAATAATGTAAGGATCCACGGCATGGAGGAGATGGTTGGGGAGTCGACGGAGGAGGTGGTGTGTAAGGTCGCTCAACAACTGACCCAAACTGACATCGACCGCACTCATCGCCTATAGGACCGGGTACCAAGCCAGCTGATGGTGACAAGCCAGATCGGTCAATAATATTTAAATTTACATCTTACCGTACCAGAGCCCTTTTAATTGGAGCGAGGATGAAGCTCAAGGGCTCTAGTATATATGTCAACGAGGACTTGACGGCCAGGAAGCAGAAGCTCTTCCATGCCGTCAGGCACTGTAAGAAAGCTGTCAAGGCCTGGAGTATTGATGGCAGAATATTCGCCGGTCTCGCCAATACCAGTGACAGTGGTCGCCTAACCAAAAAGCTGATTACATGCGAAGAAGATCTTGCGAACTTATGACTGAATTTCGCAGACTATATAGTAACTCCTTACTTGCAACTAAGCCTATTCATGGCAATATGTTTCGTATACAGACTGTTTTTTCTAGCCTTTGTTCATTACATATCCCCCCCCCCCACTTTCCTACTTTATTTCAAGAGTGACTGAAAATTCCTCTACTCTCTTTGGCAATATCTTCACTAATTTGCAACCTTTTCCAGATGCTGGCATCATAATTTCTGATCTATCTGACCATTTTCCTATTTATGCTAAGATGCCATTGAGTAAACCCTCTTCCATTACTAGGCAAAATAAGCATGCCCGTAGGAACAATCCCGAAAATATTGCAAAGCTTAAGGAAGCCCTAATTGCAACTGACGGGAGTGATGTTTTGCTTGATCAAAATGTTGATAGCTCTTTTGATTACTTCTTTAGAAAATTTATATTGCTGTATGATGAGAATATACCTATATGTAAAAGGGATAGCGGAAATCACAGGAAAATCACTCGAATGCCATGGATTACAAGATCGCTATTGAAATCGAACAATAAGACAAAAATAAGCTATATTATAAATACAAGACAACTGAATCAAAACAGTCACGCTAGAATTACACTAGATATAGGAACACCTTAACTACAACATTACGTGTTTCAAAGAAAAATTACTATTCCATTCAGTTTCAGGCAACCTTGAATGATATAAAAGGAACATGTAAGGTAATCAAAAATATTTTTTTTAAGAAACAGTAAAAACATGCAGCATAAGATCTCTGCAAATTGATGGAGAATTAGTATATGATACAAATTCTATTGTTGAAAAGTTCAATGATTATTTTTGTAGTATTGGTCCGAATCTGTCGGAGGGTATTCCAAATTGTGATAAATCATTCCATGACTTCTTAAAAGAACCTAACCAACAAAGTTTGTTTTTAATGCCAACAAATGAAGTAGAAGTACTCAGCAGGGGCGGCGGGGACACGTCCCCCCCTCAATTTTTTTAGGGGGGATCATCCCCCTGAAAATTTGAAAAAGTGCAACAAAAAAATGTATAGCACATACTGACTAAAGGCTGCAACACACTTTTAGGCTCTGGAGGGCCCAAGAGTGCAGCGTTTAGACAAATAAAAATGCAAAAATCTTCTCACTCGGAGCTACGCTCCCTCGCATAATATCCTTCAAAATGTACAAGTAAATACCGAGAAAAGTGAAGTGTGGACAAAAGTATATTGCTTGTTTTTATACTATTGTTTTGCTAAGGAATGTAATTTTTTTAATACAACAAAACTTCAAAAACCTGTGAGGGGGTAGTCACTTCCGTCACCTTCACCCCTCTCGTTCACTATGCTCCCTCGCACTTGCGTACTGATGGGGGTGGGCTTGGGGGCAGTTCCCCCCAAATAAAATTCAAACGTGGTTTATTTCTAATTCGATACCAGTGAGTTACAAATGTTGCTGATATGGAATGATTTTTCCCTGAGCTTCCGGGGGCTCTGCCCCCTGGACCCCCACCAAGGGCCCTATGGCGGGCCCCTGGATGCTCATCTGACCGTTATTAAATGCCTAAAACCCCTGAGCTTCATGGGGCTCCGCCTCTTAACCCCCGCCGGGGCTTTGCCCCTGGACCCCACGTCAATTTACGCTCTACTTGCTTCGCTAGCTTTGCTCTACCTGATCGTAAATACTTTAGCCCCACACTTTGAAAAACGTTCCGCGGGGCCTGCATGTAACATGTAAGAGTGGTGGTTATGCGGATTTTTTTTTCCTGCCACCCAAACGTTTTTGCTCATTACGCCACTGCTCCTTCGTCCCTCGCATTTCGTCCCCCCCTGTCATGAAAAGAAATCGCCGCCCCTGGTACTCAGTATAGTGCATTTTTTGAAGATTGGAGAAAGCCCAGGTTGTGATAATATCTCCAACAGTCTAGTTAAAAACGTAGCAGCAGAAATTGTACAGCCATTAGCTAGTGCATATTTTTAATCTGTCAATGTCAAATTGCATTGTACCCAGGAATATGAAAGTTGCAAAGGTTGTCCCAATTTTTAAGAAGGGTGACCCAAAACTATTGACGAACTATCGATCCATTTCCCTATTAACATCCTTCTCTAAAATTCTAGAAAAACTTATCTACATGAGAACTGTAAAGTTTCTCAATACAAGTGAAATTTTTTCCAACTTTCAATTTGGCTTCCGTGAGAAACATACCACCACCCATGCTATACTGCATTTTATAAATAAAGTTTCAAATGCTTTGGACAACCACATGCACACACTTGAAATATTCTTGGATTGCTCTAAGGTATTTGATACAGTAGATCATAAAATTTTGTTATGTAAATTATCCCATTACGGGGTCAGGGGTGCTGCGGCTGCTGCCCTTGATTGGTTCAGGAGCTATTTAGCTGACAGACAGCAATTCGTATACATTAATGGTTTTGATTCAGAGTTACAAAATGTCAGCTGTGGAGTCCCACAGGGATCACTTCTTGGTCCTCTTTTATTTATCCTTTATATAAATGATTTTCAATATTCTTCTGATGTATTATCCTTTATTATGTTTGCAGATGATTCAAGCATATTTTTTTCACATAAAGATGCTCAAGTCCTTTTGCAAACAGATAACTCAGAGTTGCGCAATATTACTGCATGGATTCATGCTAATAAACTGTCTCTTAATCTTACAAAAAACCAATTATATGATATATAGCAATTCGCTCAAGATGTTGCCCGGTAACAGTATTTTCAACGGTGTTCTGATAGACAGGGTAAGATCAACTAAATTCCTAGGTCTTTATATCGATGAACAATTGAAGTGGAAAACTCATGAAAATAATCTGTGCAAAATATTGTCAAGGAATACTGGTGTAATTCGTAGGTTGAAGTCTACTCTTCCTCAAAGCATATTACTTATCTTGTATTCAACCTTAATTCTACCTTATATTAATTATGGTGTGCTTGCTTGGGGCAAATCTCTAATAACACAATTAGATAAACTATTCTTGGCTCAAAAGAGGGTAATAAGAACAATCTGCAATGCTGACTTTCGTGCTCATACAAATCCTCTTTTTTTATCATCATAGGATTTTAAAGGTGGAAGATATTTATTATATGCAATTGGGTTCCTTAATGTATGATCTCAATTCAGGTTTGTTGCCACTGGCATTAGCCAAGATTTTCAAGAAAAACAATCAAATTCACTATTATGCCACAAGAGGTGCTTCTGCATTCCACTTACCTCATGCAAGGACAAAATTTACTCTCAACACTTTAGTTTGCACTGGACCAAGGGTTTGGAACACTCTTGACTCAAGCATTAGCCATTCTGGCAGTATATCTGTCTTCAAACGTAAACTGAAGTTGTACTTATTGAATAATTACTTAGTTGATTCTTAATCTATGCTGTCGTGTTTTATATTTGAACTTAATCCATTCCTTAATTTACTACTGTATAGCAACTACCGACTTACCTTTTCCCTTTTCTTTCCTTTTCTCGCCTCTAGCTAGCTTTCAGCTTACAGTGAAAGTATGTCCATTTTTCTTTCTCTCCCCCCTCGAGCTCTCTCTCTCTCGCCCCCTCTCTCCATTTCTATATCCCACGTTATTATCACTCTTATCGCCCCCTTTTGTACACAGTCTCTTCTCCCCACCCTTTTCTGTTATTACTCCGTTAAACCAGGTTTATAATCATATGGTTATAGTTTATAGTTATTTGTTTTAAGTACTTTAGTGCTTTTGACGAACATAATTTGTATTAATCTATTATATATTAAACCAGGCTGTTTTTGTTATTGTTTTGAGGGACCTGACCTCTACAAGCTTAGCTTTATTTAGGTCTCCTCATCTTTGCTTTTTTTTTTTCTCACTTAAATGCATTATATGAACTTGATCCTTATACGTGTTCCTTTTGTATACTCTACATGTTATAAATTTGTTAAATTGTATTACATTCATGTTGGAAGAAAGACAAATAAACTTGAACTTGAACTAATTTGTTTAGCGCTTTAATAGCCTTGAGAAGTATTACATATGCGTATAAAATACAGTGGATTATGTTGATGTATAACACTACCATTTTTAGTGTGTTTACTGATCGACTCGTGTGGATATCATTGTCGTTTCAGTGGTAGGTAGGAAGATGTTAATACAGATATTTTGTCTGATACATGAAAGCAGCCATGTTCGTATAATTTATGATTATATTTTATATATTTGATATACATGTATGCTATGACCATTGGGTTGCATATATTGTTTTAAACAGCAGTCACAGACGAGCTGGGCTTATACGTCTACTAGACGATTTTGGACTTCACAGTGAATTACGACTTCAGAGTACTCGTAACACGGCTCTCTACGATGATCCAGTCAGCTGATCTCAACTTCGGAGTACGGCTACATGTTGAGGCGGTTAGACGGCTCAAACTTCTTGCTACAGTTATTACTTTGTCCAGTACAGCATCGCTACAGACAAACGACATATCGGGTACCCGTGAACATTCTGTCGCGAGTCTACGTATGAGTGCTTAGACGAGACGTCAGCACATAGCGACAAACATGAGACTTCCAACGGCGGATGTTGAGTATCGTTTATATCTGGAACATTTAATTGGCAGATATCACTCATGCGGAAGCATTTAGATTTGTACCTTTTTTCCGGGACTGATTAAGGGGTATATTAATTATTGGTGAGCTCACGTAATACTTGCAGTACTTCACCAAAATAGGTTTTGCTTAGAAACATCGTAAGATTTTGTGAATATTTTGCTTTAAGGTAAAAGACACATGATGCTTTTCATTGGTTTAACTATCACTAGGATATACCTGTAGACTACACGTCTTGGAAAGCCTCCTTTGGTAATGTCATTAATAAAGTGTGGTTATAAGATGTAACTATACAGACAACGAATGAAATTTGTGTTTTTCCTTGTGTGTTAAATTCATAACCAACCCCTATACAAACAGAACTAGATCCTATCGCCAGACATAGCAAAGTACAGTGCTTGGATCTGACACCATTCGACTTAAAGCAACACTGTGTTTAAGCTTTGAACAATAAGGGATCATGCTCGATTTCATCAAAGAGAGTTCCACACTGGTCATGCAATTTCGTTGAAAAAATATATTACAAGTAACAGTTTTCTTAAGCACTGAATATGTAGTAAAAACGAACCATTGTCAGTTTGTAGTTTATGAGTTGTGGGAATCGTCGAAATCAAAACAAGATGGACTGAAAAGCGCAAAATACGAAAAGCATTCGACACTGATCGGGTACCGCAGGGACATAAAACATAACATCTAAAGAATCATTGAGATTAATCGATAATTTTCTGGGAGGATAACAATTTATCTATCAAGAATAAACCATATTGTAACAGTCCTTTCATGAAAGGGGGTAAGGGAAATCCATTCCAACTTTATGGGAAACATGCAGTGTATATACATACCCGTAGTCCTCGATTGTAGACACAGTTATAGGGAGGATAACAGGTACTGGTGATATATGCCCCAATGGCACCAGCAACCATTTGACCAAAGGCAACAATGGCCGTGATGATACACATCGTACGATAATCTAAGAAAACAATGTTTTTTTTTTTAATTGAGAAATAACAACAACAAAAAAAAAAAATTTATAAAGTTAATTATAGCGGATGCGTTATTTCATGGTTGTAACATAATTATACAGTTGCTTATTGTTGAGTTATACGTTTCCCCACCTGGTAACAAATTTAGTGTGTGGGTGGGCTGGGGTGTGTGTGCGTGTAAGGTGGGTGGGTGTTAGCTGTATCTAAAGGGGGTATGGGTAATGAATACATATTTCTAACTGAGACTAAAGGAATACAACAAAAAATACATACCACGCAAGTGTTCTTCTGCATCGAAAATATTCCTAAGATTCCGGTAGGAATGTAGAACTAGGGGAGGAGAATAAGAACAGTCATTAGAATGAAAATTACTAAAGTAAACTTTATATTGATTTACATTGTACCTCCGTTTTAATACTCTATTGTTTATCCCATAGCAATCATGCGTGGGGTGTGATCACGTATAAAGTCGCGATGTAGTTCTCGCACATTTCAAAAGGTGATAGGCTTGAGTTTTCTCAAGTCATTGCGATAGTGTTAATCATGTATGAAAACAATTGCATACCCCAGAGAAGAGGGGACAAATGGAGACTTACCAGAAGACTGGCCCAAATTCCCATGGCGACATCACTTAATCCGGAGTAAAGGACCAACTCGGCAATGGCGACCACTGCGCTCCCGATGCCGAGGGAGAGCTGCAGCCAACCAGTCGCTCTCCCGGCAGCTACGTTAAAGTTCTGCGACACACCGCGCGACGAGTCAGGGTTCCGCACCCTGGTGGCATAGTTGACTGGGGTGGGCTGGCGGACGTAGACAGTCTGGCCCGGGACTCCGGGCTGGGTGGGATAAGACGTGGCCTGCATATCAGAGGTAACTTGCTCTGTTGGTTAAGAAGGTTTTGTAAAAAACTGAACATGAGTTTTAAAGAACAATGATAGGATTAAACATGCACTTATGGTTGCAATTTGAGGACTGTAGGACAGTTGTCTCACTGGACTAACACCTCCTCAGAGTCCTCACAACATTGGCAAGTGAGAAAGGAGGCGAGAATTCCAGGATGTACAGGTTGTGTTGGGTACACCTTATGTGCAATATAGTTTATTGATTGATTGAACTGGCTTCTTGATTTAAAAAAACAACATGCAACATTTAAAATATTAAAAATTACATTAGAATACACTACATTGAAAATTGGTTCGATAAAATACAGTAAATTAAATATGCATAGTAATTTACAAAGTAGGAATAACATTGTGCACAGAAAAATCAACAAGGAAAGGGAAAGGGACTGTGAAATGAAAAGGACAGACGAGATAAAGCTTAAAAAAGAAAAATAGGGAAAATTTAGAAATGAAAATGGAAAGAATTTAAAACAGATCAATTAAAAAATAAAGATTCGTTGGCAGTACATTTACATTAATAAGGTTTGGAGACGTGTTTGGATCAACATCGAAATTTAGAATAACAACATAATTTCAACCAATGATGAGAGATATTAATTGGAACACAAACATCTTGCACGATAGTATTATACAAGTATTAAAATATCAATGAGTAATGCAAATTATGAGTTATATATTCATCCAGCATTTGATATAAATAATTTCGAAAGCATATCAGACTTCTGGCTGTATATGCATGAACGAAAATCACACAAAAACAGAAATCAGATGTATTTCGACGGAGTGCATCAATAATACATGGGTATATGTGGGCAGTACTAAAATGCCCACGACAGCTACATACAACAAAATACGCCCTACTTGCTCTAGGACAACTAGTCCTTTTAATAATAACTTTCCGGTAAACTACCCCAGGCAACAACTCCAAGCACGCGTACCTTTAGGTCAATAACTCCCTGGTTATCCCGGACAAGTGACCCTAGGAGTAGTAACCTTTCGTTAATCGTCATTTGGTTAATACTTACCCCCGATCAACTTCCCCCCGGACAACTTGTACTGTTTACAATAACGCTCCGTGCAACTACCCCATGAAACTAACCCTAAAAAATATAGGCCTACCTCTAGAAAAATTGATTTAATCATCCCAGGAAATTCATCCCTGACCGCTACCCACTAGGTCTTTTTTTGTCCAAGGAGGACATGGGGTATATCTTAATGGGGAAGTAGTCCGAGGTAAATCATTTAAAAGCCAATTAGGTGATTCGCTACATTTAAGGAGGTGTACCTACTGTCTATCAACAATATATAAACGCTTTCGTTTGCAATTTTTTCTAACGAGTGATATGATAACAAGTTAATTTCTGAAAAGTCTAATATAAATTTAAGTAATAGAGAAAATACATTTTTTTAAGAACATATCAATTGACACTCATTTCATAGGACCTATTACTCAATATAAATTCATTTCCCTTTAATTTCCTTATCTTTCTCTTTCTTCGTCTATTCTTTTCTTTAGTTTATATATTTATTGTGTATTGTTCTATAAGTCGTATTCGCAAAACTAGCCTATATTTTTTATAATTTATTTTTGCTTGTGCTAATACTGTTAATTTTCTTTTGAAATTACGTTTGTCATTTAATATAAGTATAAAAATGTTTTATTGGAGTATTTTGTTGATATGAAAAAAAGAAATGGAAGAAAATAAATTGAATGGAATTGAATTATTGTTGATATCCCTCTATCTCTGAAGTGACCCATTTTAATAAATGATAATTAAGAACATCAATCTGCAACATATAGAAAATAATGTCAAATCATCACTAGCACACAATGCAACGCTCCCATCCGGAAATGTCAACGAAAGATGGATGTAACATCATCTCTAATTATAGCATATGGCGTCATAGAGATTTGCCATCGTAGGATGACATATTAATGCATTCATAATGGCTTGCCCGAATGCATTGTTCGTTCAACAGGTTGAATCCAAAATAATGAGCATGAACAGTATAGAGAGGGAGTGTGAGAGAATGGGAGGGGGGCAACAGTTGACTGGCAATACAAAAAAATGTTTGATCATCATAACCTTCATTAAACCCGGAGTCCGTTGTCTTTGAACAAAACTTGGTATGCTTTAAGACGCATAACTTTTTGTTTTTACTGTTAAAGGTAATTACTTAATAACTCGTTTGTTTATTTTTTCCATTGAAAAAGTAGTAAAGATATTTCAGTAGCCTACTAAAAAAGCACACACATCGCCTAGGGACTAAATAAAATTTTAGTAAAATAGGATCAACCAGGAAAAGTGGTCATTTGCATCTTCACACAATTATCAAACGTTCTTCCATCTGTTGCTTATAATTGTTCTTCCAAAGTATTTTTTCGTATTCATTTTGATTTTATTATTCTTGTTTTTATTTTCTGTCATTTAATTCATTTTATTGGCATGTATCGTTTTATTTGAACGTCTCTTCACGGTCTTCAATGCTGAAAAGCAGCTAATTTCTTGATGATGAATAGTAAGACCTAATTTAAACCCAACTAGATATCCTAAATTGATCGGCTACAAAGATGTCAGTGCTCTTATTATTGTACCCCTTTTCTTTGTACATTACAGAATGTCAAACAACTTGATCTGGTAAATGAATAATAGTAAAAAGCTAAAAGAAATGCCTCCCAAGGCACCTACATGATTAATACATTCATAAATTATAACTTATAAATTACAGGCTATACATTACCGGTCAAAGCTTTGGTAATTGAATTATTTACATATGAACATAGTTATACAAAATTAGTAGGTCTGAGTTTAACAGAAGCTACTTTAGAGTGAGCATAGTTAAAGCCCCCATCACACCAAACTAGTTCTCACTACGTTCTGGAACCGTCCTAGAAAATCGTAAAACGGGTTGTGGTCGGAGCAGAATGTGTAAAAAATGTCTATAATATGATCCTAGTTCGTTCATAAACAGTCCTTAATACGTCCTTCTTGTCTGTACCCCGTCCACAGTCAGTTCATATCAAGTTCAGATCGGGTAAATTTGCCATTTCCAGGCAGTCCAAGCCAGTCCGTAGTCAGTTTAAAACCTCGTTCCTAATACGTCCAAACCCATTCTGACTAGTTCACTACTTGTTCTAACTAGTTTTTAACCCGACCACCCCGTTCAGAGACAGTTCAACTCGTCCTCATCTCGTTCTTAGTGCGTTCGAACGCCCTCCTAGAGCGTGTGTAATCCCGTCCTGACTCGGGAGCTTTAAAGACCCAGCGCGTTCTTACCATTCCTCATTCCCGTTCAACTTTAACGCTTCAAGCTTTGCAGATCAAGACACTCCAGTGAATCCCCCATCACACCAAACTAGTTCTCACTACGTTCTGTAAAACGTTGCCAAACGGGCTCAAACTGTATGCGAACGGAGTGAACGTAGTAGCAACTATTTACGATCTGTTTAAGAACTTCATGGACGGGCTCAGACTGGCTTGGACGGGAAGGGTGCTCTAGAACTTTGAGCCTTTCAAAATGTTCCCCGTCCTGCAGTTAGACGGAGTGACAACGGACTTAAAACGAGATAGACGTATTGCGAACGGAATTGCCGTACTGTGAACTGAATTGCCGTATTTCGATCCTACTAGGAACGTGTTACAACGTGATGTGGTCGTGCATCAATTAGCAAAAACGCGTTGGGTTTGTATAGCCCTCGAACCAGGACGGGATAGCACACGCACGATAGGAGCGCGTTTGAACGCACTAAGAACGAGATGAGGACAAGTTGAACTGCCTCTGAACGGGGTGGTTGGATATACACTAGTTAGAACAAGTTGCGAACTAGTAAGAATGGTTTGGACTGCTTGGAAATGTCAAATTTACCCGATCTGAACTTGATATGAGCTGACTGTGAACTGGTAAAGACGAGTTGGACGTATAGTGTACTGTTAATGAACGAACTAGGATCGTATTATAGACATTAGTCCAGTCCGAGCCCGTCCATGAAGTCCTTAAACAGATCGTACACAGTTGCTATTACGTTCAGCTCCGTTCGCACACAGTTTGAGCCCGTTTAGCAACATTTTCGAGAACGTAGTAACAACTACTTTGGTGTGATGGGGCTTAAACAGATCGTAAACAGTTGCTACTACGATCACTCCGTTCGCACACAGTTTGAGCCCGTTTGGCAACATTTTACAGAACGTAGTGAGAACTAGTTTGGTGTGATGGGGGCTTCACTTGAATGTCTTGATCTGCAAAGCTTGAAGCGTTGAAGTTGAACGGGAATAAGGAATGGCGAGAACGCGCAACCCGTTTTACGATTTTCTAGGACGGTTCCAGAACGTAGTAAGAACTAGTTTGGTGTGATGGGGGCTTTACGCAGGCGAGCACAGTGGACATGAATACTGACGTGCTTAATGAACTCCGGTGGAGAATAGTGTGTAAAAATGGTAGGAAAATTTCAACGACCAAGATGTCAACAAATCTCCACAAATCTCATTATCTGTAACCACGGGGAGGTGGCTACTATTCAGAAACTGAAATCGACGTTTTTTAACAAACATTGATCTCCAAATAATATGAACAACAGACGAACAACAAAAAAAGGATTTGAAAGGTAGACGTAGCAAGCAAAATATAATGTTTATAGTACGGAAAATAGGAAATGTTTATTGCTAAAAAAGAAATCTCTTATACAAAACTAAGCCCAACCCTACATAATGAAAAGATGACCGAAATGAAGTTGATATGACTTTGTATTGATCAATCTAAATGAAATGTCAAACAAAGTGATTATCAGTTAGTCTAGCGCTAGCATTTACACAGTCAAAATGAAGTTCATATTATTTTCGGCACAACTAAATGCTTATATTGTCCCAAATCGTTATAATGATCTGAATACATGAGTTTACCTATGTCACTCAGTAATTACAGAGGTTTCAAGATTTGCAAGCCTACCCTACACATTGACCCTTCTGAACATTCCCGTCTTAAAATATTACAAATAATTCACGACGACCTTTGATAAGTACTATAATAAGGAAGTAATAATTTCTAAAACTCATCGCAAGTGCATATACTATACAACAACGGAATAAGTATTGTTGTTTACAGTATCACAAATTAGATGTTTTTCTTTCACGATCAACAAAATATTTAATACGTAATACACATTTCGTTCTCTATCCTCTCTAGCTCATGGTTATTATGACTCCGTGTTCGATTTTTGTGTGATATCTGCGAATCAAAGGGTAGAACCACACCAGATGTACAATCTGCAACCTCACCATTAACACATCTGTGTACGTAATACTCCCAATAAGCCTAATATGCACCCATCAACAAAATGGCGAATTAAAATAGAATTAGAAATGATAATGATCTCATGATTTGAATCATATCAGCAGTAAGATAATACTACGCAGCATTCATTGATACCATTCCAGTCAAAACATATCAGCATTAAATTTTGCTGGGACTATCGCGCTAATGGATAAAAACAGATAAGACTTACCTTGGGTGTCTGTTTAAAACGTCTCCCTCAAACTCAAACCAAGTCCTGTTCTGACGCTATATAATCGCACACACTGCAGCAGATAATATAATAATACTGCGATCGGTATTTACAATAGCAAAATAGATCCTGGTTATGGATTAAGTGAGTGGTTTTATACTAATGTCTTCAAGGAAATATTATTGAGGAAATGGAATGCATAGTAATGACGCTTAAAAATTGGACGGATGAGATGCTCAACCTGCGGTAAATTCATCTTAAATAACATATTGAAATATGATTCCAGATCATATCATATTCATCCCTGTTTGGCTTGATTTCAAAATTCGAAAGTAGATGTAATTCAATTGTTTACCACTACATCAAAGTTTGTGTATGTATGAAGTGTGGGAATTGATGATCTTCTCAAGACCCCTTCCCCTCTTTCTCACTCTTTCTTGTCTCCATTCCTCTGTCTTTCTTGGTCTCTCTCTCTCTATCTATCTTTGTCCCCTTATACATGCCACTCCCCTATTTTCCTTGGTGTGTGTGTTTGTGTGTGCGTGCGTGTGTTTGTGTGTGAGAGTGTGTGTATGTGTGTCTCTGTCTCTCTCTCTGTCCCTCTCCTTCTCTAATCCTCTCTTTGTTTCTTCCATTCCCTCTCTTTCTAGGTCTCTTAAAGCAGAGATTTCTGGTCTCTCTCTGTCTCTTTCTGTCTCTCGATCTCCCTGTATTTCTGTCTTTCTCCCTTTCATTCTCTCGTTCTCGTTTTCTTCCTTCCATTCCTCTCTCTCTTTCTCTCTATCTCTCTCTTTCTTAATGTCTCTCGGTCTTTCCATCCATTCCTCTATTTTCTTGGTCCCCCTCTCTCCCTCTCTATCTCAGTGGTCAAGTTAGCGATGACGGATTAATGTCAAATGATCAAAATATAAAAGTTTATTGTATATATATATATATATATATATATTACCTTCACCGCAGGCTGTACCTCAGTGAATGATACAACAAACATTAGATATTCGATTTACTGTTTTTTTAAAATAAATTCAGCAATACCTTTTCATTCATTTTAGTCCAGAAAATTCATAATATTGCATATCTCTTAGTCAATTTCGTCTTTGCTCATTCATTTTCGAACTTTGTCCAATTAATTTCATCAGTTTTCATCCACTTTCGTCCGAGTCAAAGTTCGACGTTCCTCAACGTTGGCTGCCAACGTACAATTGCATGAATCAATAATATTTCATCACTTGCAATCGACTTCGTCAAGGGGTCATTCAAATTCGTAACTCATTCGTTATAAGGTCTTGTCTGTGTGACAAATTTGAATGAAACTCTCTTGAAATTGATAGCACGAAGACGAATTTGATTATCACATTCTACAGCGGATCGCCAAGTGAGAAGTATTTGAATGAAATCGGACGAAAATGAATGGACAAGCGTTTGCACGTTCCCGGATTCTAAGGACCGGTGTGTTGGCTCAGTCAGTAGAGCGTCCGCCTCACTACCCACGCGTCATACCAAAAGACGTTAAAAGATGGGAGTCGCTGCTACCTTGTTTGGCGTTCAGCAATAAGGGATAGAGCAATGTCGATCTGGCGCTGCTCAGTGGCTGCCGGGCTCACGATCAATTGGGCACAAAGAATTTCCATTTTCGGTTTAATAAAATTTGGAGTGGACTATAAAAGATTATTATCAGGTGGGCTGTATATAATACAGACCACCTTATGTTTTCGTTAGAATTGCCTTTATTTATTATTTATTTATTCTTTATTTTTCTTATTTCCACCCACTTTTTTGTTAGCAAGATAACTTGAAAATGGCTCAATCAAATGCCTTGAAATTTGTCACACATATGTATAGGCATATGGACAAAGCAAAATAACGTTTTCAACCTTGACCTTGACTGATGACGTCATCTAGGCGCCATTTTGTAAAATTTTCTGAATATTTACTCATGGTCATATCTTCATAACGAAAAGTCGTTTCTCATTCATATTTATCATGATCAAGGTCAATATCCGTCCGGTCAATTTCAGGTTAAAAATGCGCGCGCATGCATATGTCCGCGCGTGAGCGCGCGCGCAAAATTAAAAAATGCTCCAAATCGTCTCAAAATCATTTTGCATACGTTTCAGGTCATTTTAAGCATTTTATAAAAAATCGCGCACACGCACATGCGTTCCCTATTTTTCTTTTTTAAGCGTTATCTCGTCTGTCAGATGTATTTCGACGGAGTGCATCAATAATACATGGGTATATGTGGGCAGTACTAAAATGCCCACGACAGCTACATACAACAAAATACGCCCTACTTGCTCTAGGACAACTAGTCCTTTTAATAATAACTTTCCGGTAAACTACCCCAGGCAACAACTCCAAGCACGCGTACCTTTAGGTCAATAACTCCCTGGTTATCCCGGACAAGTGACCCTAGGAGTAGTAACCTTTCGTTAATCGTCATTTGGTTAATACCCCCCGATCAACTTCCCCCCGGACAACTTGTACTGTTTACAATAACGCTCCGTGCAACTACCCCATGAAACTAACCCTAAAAAATATAGGCCTACCTCTAGAAAAATTGATTTAATCAT
This sequence comes from Mesocentrotus franciscanus, assembly GCA_037976565.1. Lineage (NCBI taxonomy): Eukaryota > Metazoa > Echinodermata > Echinoidea > Camarodonta > Strongylocentrotidae > Mesocentrotus > Mesocentrotus franciscanus. Next base: position 17,135,159 of record CP137668.1, read on the forward strand.
CCCAGGAAATTCATCCCTGACCGCTACCCACTAGGTCTTTTTTTTGTCCAAGGAGGACATGGGGTATATCTTAATGGGGAAGTAGTCCGAGGTAAATCATTTAAAAGCCAATTAGGTGATTCGCTACATTTAAGGAGGTGTACCTACTGTCTATCAACAATATATAAACGCTTTCGTTTGCAATTTTTTCTAACGAGTGATATGATAACAAGTTAATTTCTGAAAAGTCTAATATAAATTTAAGTAATAGAGAAAATACATTTTTTTAAGAACATATCAATTGACACTCATTTCATAGGACCTATTACTCAATATAAATTCATTTCCCCTTTAATTTCCTTATCTTTCTCTTTCTTCGTCTATTCTTTTCTTTAGTTTATATATTTATTGTGTATTGTTCTATAAGTCGTATTCGCAAAACTAGCCTATATTTTTTATAATTTATTTTTGCTTGTGCTAATACTGTTAATTTTCTTTTGAAATTACGTTTGTCATTTAATATAAGTATAAAAATGTTTTATTGGAGTATTTTGTTGATATGAAAAAAAGAAATGGAAGAAAATAAATTGAATGGAATTGAATTATTGTTGATATCCCCTCTATCTCTGAAGTGACCCATTTTAATAAATGATAATTAAGAACATCAATCTGCAACATATAGAAAATAATGTCAAATCATCACTAGCACACAATGCAACGCTCCCATCCGGAAATGTCAACGAAAGATGGATGTAACATCATCTCTAATTATAGCATATGGCGTCATAGAGATTTGCCATCGTAGGATGACATATTAATGCATTCATAATGGCTTGCCCGAATGCATTGTTCGTTCAACAGGTTGAATCCAAAATAATGAGCATGAACAGTATAGAGAGGGAGTGTGAGAGAATGGGAGGGGGGCAACAGTTGACTGGCAATACAAAAAAATGTTTGATCATCATAACCTTCATTAAACCCGGAGTCCGTTGTCTTTGAACAAAACTTGGTATGCTTTAAGACGCATAACTTTTTGTTTTTACTGTTAAAGGTAATTACTTAATAACTCGTTTGTTTATTTTTTCCATTGAAAAAGTAGTAAAGATATTTCAGTAGCCTACTAAAAAAGCACACACATCGCCTAGGGACTAAATAAAATTTTAGTAAAATAGGATCAACCAGGAAAAGTGGTCATTTGCATCTTCACACAATTATCAAACGTTCTTCCATCTGTTGCTTATAATTGTTCTTCCAAAGTATTTTTTCGTATTCATTTTGATTTTATTATTCTTGTTTTTATTTTCTGTCATTTAATTCATTTTATTGGCATGTATCGTTTTATTTGAACGTCTCTTCACGGTCTTCAATGCTGAAAAGCAGCTAATTTCTTGATGATGAATAGTAAGACCTAATTTAAACCCAACTAGATATCCTAAATTGATCGGCTACAAAGATGTCAGTGCTCTTATTATTGTACCCCTTTTCTTTGTACATTACAGAATGTCAAACAACTTGATCTGGTAAATGAATAATAGTAAAAAGCTAAAAGAAATGCCTCCCAAGGCACCTACATGATTAATACATTCATAAATTATAACTTATAAATTACAGGCTATACATTACCGGTCAAAGCTTTGGTAATTGAATTATTTACATATGAACATAGTTATACAAAATTAGTAGGTCTGAGTTTAACAGAAGCTACTTTAGAGTGAGCATAGTTAAAGCCCCCATCACACCAAACTAGTTCTCACTACGTTCTGGAACCGTCCTAGAAAATCGTAAAACGGGTTGTGGTCGGAGCAGAATGTGTAAAAAATGTCTATAATATGATCCTAGTTCGTTCATAAACAGTCCTTAATACGTCCTTCTTGTCTGTACCCCGTCCACAGTCAGTTCATATCAAGTTCAGATCGGGTAAATTTGCCATTTCCAGGCAGTCCAAGCCAGTCCGTAGTCAGTTTAAAACCTCGTTCCTAATACGTCCAAACCCATTCTGACTAGTTCACTACTTGTTCTAACTAGTTTTTAACCCGACCACCCCGTTCAGAGACAGTTCAACTCGTCCTCATCTCGTTCTTAGTGCGTTCGAACGCCCTCCTAGAGCGTGTGTAATCCCGTCCTGACTCGGGAGCTTTAAAGACCCAGCGCGTTCTTACCATTCCTCATTCCCGTTCAACTTTAACGCTTCAAGCTTTGCAGATCAAGACACTCCAGTGAATCCCCCATCACACCAAACTAGTTCTCACTACGTTCTGTAAAACGTTGCCAAACGGGCTCAAACTGTATGCGAACGGAGTGAACGTAGTAGCAACTATTTACGATCTGTTTAAGAACTTCATGGACGGGCTCAGACTGGCTTGGACGGGAAGGGTGCTCTAGAACTTTGAGCCTTTTCAAAATGTTCCCCGTCCTGCAGTTAGACGGAGTGACAACGGACTTAAAACGAGATAGACGTATTGCGAACGGAATTGCCGTACTGTGAACTGAATTGCCGTATTTCGATCCTACTAGGAACGTGTTACAACGTGATGTGGTCGTGCATCAATTAGCAAAAACGCGTTGGGTTTGTATAGCCCTCGAACCAGGACGGGATAGCACACGCACGATAGGAGCGCGTTTGAACGCACTAAGAACGAGATGAGGACAAGTTGAACTGCCTCTGAACGGGGTGGTTGGATATACACTAGTTAGAACAAGTTGCGAACTAGTAAGAATGGTTTGGACTGCTTGGAAATGTCAAATTTACCCGATCTGAACTTGATATGAGCTGACTGTGAACTGGTAAAGACGAGTTGGACGTATAGTGTACTGTTAATGAACGAACTAGGATCGTATTATAGACATTAGTCCAGTCCGAGCCCGTCCATGAAGTCCTTAAACAGATCGTACACAGTTGCTATTACGTTCAGCTCCGTTCGCACACAGTTTGAGCCCGTTTAGCAACATTTTCGAGAACGTAGTAACAACTACTTTGGTGTGATGGGGGCTTAAACAGATCGTAAACAGTTGCTACTACGATCACTCCGTTCGCACACAGTTTGAGCCCGTTTGGCAACATTTTACAGAACGTAGTGAGAACTAGTTTGGTGTGATGGGGGCTTCACTTGAATGTCTTGATCTGCAAAGCTTGAAGCGTTGAAGTTGAACGGGAATAAGGAATGGCGAGAACGCGCAACCCGTTTTACGATTTTCTAGGACGGTTCCAGAACGTAGTAAGAACTAGTTTGGTGTGATGGGGGCTTTACGCAGGCGAGCACAGTGGACATGAATACTGACGTGCTTAATGAACTCCGGTGGAGAATAGTGTGTAAAAATGGTAGGAAAATTTCAACGACCAAGATGTCAACAAATCTCCACAAATCTCATTATCTGTAACCACGGGGAGGTGGCTACTATTCAGAAACTGAAATCGACGTTTTTTAACAAACATTGATCTCCAAATAATATGAACAACAGACGAACAACAAAAAAAGGATTTGAAAGGTAGACGTAGCAAGCAAAATATAATGTTTATAGTACGGAAAATAGGAAATGTTTATTGCTAAAAAAGAAATCTCTTATACAAAACTAAGCCCAACCCTACATAATGAAAAGATGACCGAAATGAAGTTGATATGACTTTGTGTTGATCAATCTAAATGAAATGTCAAACAAAGTGATTATCAGTTAGTCTAGCGCTAGCATTTACACAGTCAAAATGAAGTTCATATTATTTTCGGCACAACTAAATGCTTATATTGTCCCAAATCGTTATAATGATCTGAATACATGAGTTTACCTATGTCACTCAGTAATTACAGAGGTTTCAAGATTTGCAAGCCTACCCTACACATTGACCCTTCTGAACATTCCCGTCTTAAAATATTACAAATAATTCACGACGACCTTTGATAAGTACTATAATAAGGAAGTAATAATTTCTAAAACTCATCGCAAGTGCATATACTATACAACAACGGAATAAGTATTGTTGTTTACAGTATCACAAATTAGATGTTTTTCTTTCACGATCAACAAAATATTTAATACGTAATACACATTTCGTTCTCTATCCTCTCTAGCTCATGGTTATTATGACTCCGTGTTCGATTTTTGTGTGATATCTGCGAATCAAAGGGTAGAACCACACCAGATGTACAATCTGCAACCTCACCATTAACACATCTGTGTACGTAATACTCCCAATAAGCCTAATATGCACCCATCAACAAAATGGCGAATTAAAATAGAATTAGAAATGATAATGATCTCATGATTTGAATCATATCAGCAGTAAGATAATACTACGCAGCATTCATTGATACCATTCCAGTCAAAACATATCAGCATTAAATTTTGCTGGGACTATCGCGCTAATGGATAAAAACAGATAAGACTTACCTTGGGTGTCTGTTTAAAACGTCTCCCTCAAACTCAAACCAAGTCCTGTTCTGACGCTATATAATCGCACACACTGCAGCAGATAATATAATAATACTGCGATCGGTATTTACAATAGCAAAATAGATCCTGGTTATGGATTAAGTGAGTGGTTTTATACTAATGTCTTCAAGGAAATATTATTGAGGAAATGGAATGCATAGTAATGACGCTTAAAAATTGGACGGATGAGATGCTCAACCTGCGGTAAATTCATCTTAAATAACATATTGAAATATGATTCCAGATCATATCATATTCATCCCTGTTTGGCTTGATTTCAAAATTCGAAAGTAGATGTAATTCAATTGTTTACCACTACATCAAAGTTTGTGTATGTATGAAGTGTGGGAATTGATGATCTTCTCAAGACCCCTTCCCCTCTTTCTCACTCTTTCTTGTCTCCATTCCTCTGTCTTTCTTGGTCTCTCTCTCTCTATCTATCTTTGTCCCCTTATACATGCCACTCCCCTATTTTCCTTGGTGTGTGTGTTTGTGTGTGCGTGCGTGTGTTTGTGTGTGAGAGTGTGTGTATGTGTGTCTCTGTCTCTCTCTCTGTCCCTCTCCTTCTCTAATCCTCTCTTTGTTTCTTCCATTCCCTCTCTTTCTAGGTCTCTTAAAGCAGAGATTTCTGGTCTCTCTCTGTCTCTTTCTGTCTCTCGATCTCCCTGTATTTCTGTCTTTCTCCCTTTCATTCTCTCGTTCTCGTTTTCTTCCTTCCATTCCTCTCTCTCTTTCTCTCTATCTCTCTCTTTCTTAATGTCTCTCGGTCTTTCCATCCATTCCTCTATTTTTCTTGGTCCCCCTCTCTCCCTCTCTATCTCAGTGGTCAAGTTAGCGATGACGGATTAATGTCAAATGATCAAAATATAAAAGTTTATTGTATATATATATATATATATATATATTACCTTCACCGCAGGCTGTACCTCAGTGAATGATACAACAAACATTAGATATTCGATTTACTGTTTTTTTAAAATAAATTCAGCAATACCTTTTCATTCATTTTAGTCCAGAAAATTCATAATATTGCATATCTCTTAGTCAATTTCGTCTTTGCTCATTCATTTTCGAACTTTGTCCAATTAATTTCATCAGTTTTCATCCACTTTCGTCCGAGTCAAAGTTCGACGTTCCTCAACGTTGGCTGCCAACGTACAATTGCATGAATCAATAATATTTCATCACTTGCAATCGACTTCGTCAAGGGTCATTCAAATTCGTAACTCATTCGTTATAAGGTCTTGTCTGTGTGACAAATTTGAATGAAACTCTCTTGAAATTGATAGCACGAAGACGAATTTGATTATCACATTCTACAGCGGATCGCCAAGTGAGAAGTATTTGAATGAAATCGGACGAAAATGAATGGACAAGCGTTTGCACGTTCCCGGATTCTAAGGACCGGTGTGTTGGCTCAGTCAGTAGAGCGTCCGCCTCACTACCCACGCGTCATACCAAAAGACGTTAAAAGATGGGAGTCGCTGCTACCTTGTTTGGCGTTCAGCAATAAGGGGATAGAGCAATGTCGATCTGGCGCTGCTCAGTGGCTGCCGGGCTCACGATCAATTGGGCACAAAGAATTTCCATTTTCGGTTTAATAAAATTTGGAGTGGACTATAAAAGATTATTATCAGGTGGGCTGTATATAATACAGACCACCTTATGTTTTCGTTAGAATTGCCTTTATTTATTATTTATTTATTCTTTATTTTTCTTATTTCCACCCACTTTTTTGTTAGCAAGATAACTTGAAAATGGCTCAATCAAATGCCTTGAAATTTGTCACACATATGTATAGGCATATGGACAAAGCAAAATAACGTTTTCAACCTTGACCTTGACTGATGACGTCATCTAGGCGCCATTTTGTAAAATTTTCTGAATATTTACTCATGATCATATCTTCATAACGAAAAGTCGTTTCTCATTCATATTTATCATGATCAAGGTCAATATCCGTCCGGTCAATTTCAGGTTAAAAAACGCGCGCGCATGCATATGTCCGCGCGTGAGCGCGCGCGCAAAATTAAAAAATGCTCCAAATCGTCTCAAAATCATTTTGCATACGTTTCAGGTCATTTTAAGCATTTTATAAAAATCGCGCACACGCACATGCGCGCGTTTTCGCGCGTAACACCATTACAGAAGATAGAATCGCCATTTTTTTCTTTCATGATATTTCCCATATTTTTTCGAACAATTTGATACCATGTTTATCTCTTTATGACCATTAATAACAAGATGAGCGTCCATTCAAGATAAATGTACGTGCGCGCGAGCTCTTGTAATACATAGCATATATGGGCAAAAACATGCCTATACAAAATTCATTGTAACTCTTCAGAATGGATGGAAACTCCCAATTTTTTTCATATTTGGATAGATTATGAGTCGGAAATATGATTTAATGTCTCATTTGACCCTCAATTAACTCATGACGTCATCATAATGGCCTCCGAACTCAAAATTTGAATTTGCATATCAGGAGTTGACAGACAATAAGCTATCACAAATGTGCCCTTTATTTTTCGATCAGATGCCGGGATCATGCTCATATTTCACTTGCAAAATGGGATTTGAGAATTCCATTTTTCGTTCACGTGTAATGTCTATGGGGATTATTTTGGTATAGTGGTCATAGCACTTGCCTCCCATTCCGGCGACCCATGTTCGATTCCTGGTGGGTCATTTTTTTATTTTTTTATTTTTGCCGTCTTTTAAATTTTATTTTATGATCTTCTTCGACTATTATAACATATTATCACATACAATCACAAACAATGTAATAAAATGCTTAATTTTACGTGTATTCTCTATGGGAGGTGACTTTTTCTGAAATCTTCATTCTACATTCCAGTCTTGTTTAAGCAATATCTCAATTATTTTTGCTCGATTTTCTGCCAGCTTCGGATATGTTGTAGCTGAGACGATTCTCTACACAGAGGATGACATTTATTTTTAATCAGAAATTGAGATCATGGTGATATTTTGACTACAAAGTGGGATTTGAGAATTCCATTTTCTGTTCACGTATAATGTCTATGTGGATTATTTTGGTATATTCGTCGCAATTGACTTGAAACGTTGCATGTTGATAGGTAAGACAAAATATTTCATATAAAAACACAAAATCTAGAATATGCATATTTCATTATGTTATTTAGATTTTAAGGTTAAAGGTCAAATATACTGTACATGGTTTCTCTAAAACAATGCTTTGTATAGACATGAAATTTGGCACACTAATAGACCTGAATAAGAGGATTATTTCAAAAATTTAGGTCAAATCATGCATGGTATCTTAACTACTTAGTATGTAAATTAGGATCAAAGGTCAAACATTTCACTGATCACTATCTCACTAACCATGTGTGGTATGCATTAATTGGAACAGCCCACCTATACTTGTTCCGAAACAAGTATTACATGTCTAGTTATTATTATTATTATTATTATTATTGAAGTGCTCAAAGATGAATTTGAATGAAAAAAATGTGTTCAAATGGATGGGAAATCCTATATTTAGATAACTGAAGTTAATAAACAGTTACAATAATCTAATTGATAAATCTTTACTTTACTCTAACTCTCCCTTCCGCATAAATCTGAAAACAAGCCAACATAAGTAGCGCTCCATTTTTACTATCGAATTACCGGGATTTTGTAGTCACATGAACTTCCGGTCAAAATGGGCCCCACGGTATTGGGCTCGCACTTCAATGTCAATTATAGGACTAAGAATGAGAAAATTTAGTTTTGCCTAAATCTCTAATGAACTTAATTTATTAAACATGTAGACCTTCGGAATATTCAAATATGTGACCTTGCTTTAAATTACTGGAAATTATTTAAAATTTCTGACATCAGCGCCAGTCCTGCCTAATGAAAAAAGGCTACTTGTTTTGCAGCGTGCCCAGTTTTTCCGAGAGAGTTTCTTCAAGCGCTGGCATTTGCCAATGCTGATTCATTACTTTTTGTATTGATAAATATGCTTACTGCTTGTGTATATTTCAAACTTTGTAACTATCGAACAAGATTAAGAATTGAAGATAATGAATTATTAGCATAGTATAGCAGAATACGTGTCTTAGAATCACCGGAAGAAAGTGTGTCAATAAAACGCCGAGGTATAGAAGGGACAATGCATTATGGGAAAATATATTGCCATAAACGGTAGCGAGAATTGACGTTCCTTTTAAACAATTAAAGCCACTGTAGACAGCTTTTCACTGGATAACGTCCTCTGTCAATGATGATGCAGGCAAAATGTTCAAATTGGTCACCGTAAATTCTGTTTACTATGTCTTGCAGAATCTGAAAATATTACTATTTGTGGATTAGGTCACAACAAACGAAAGGTATATGAAGATAAATAAATACATGAAAAATAAGAAGAAAAACAAATAAAAGTAGGAAGAAAAATGCAAATTTAAACGTCTTGGATCAAGAATCCCAGTGGCATGTGACAGAAGATTTTACACGGTAATCTGATTTCATCCAGAGGCTTTTCTTGAACATGTCCGCGGACAAGATAAAGATACGTAGTACATAAAACAATTTAAAAAGCATAACATAATCACATAAAATCCTGATCCTAACTTACAAAGCCAAACATGGACATGCTCCAATTTACATCACAGATCTTATCTCACCCAAGACCCCGACAACCTCTATAAGACTTCGTTCATCCACCCATGCTCATCTGCAACTGGCCCCGGGACCAAGAACTCGAACAAGATATGGAGACCGTGCCTTCAGCATAGCTGCTCCGAGGCTCTGGAACAGGCTTCCTCTCGAGTTGCGGGACGCTCCTTCGTTAGATTCGTTTAAATCCTCATTAAAAACATTCCTTTTTAACTCTCCCTGTTAGTAGCTTTCAATGTCATTCTCTTTATATGTAATGTTTTGGCCTAAAATTATTTGTATGCTATTGTATTTTAATGTATTGACTGAATGTATCTGTGTTTTCTGTATTTGGAACTAATGTAGGTTGATTGGTAATTAATTGTAGTTTGTAAATATGATACTCTTGCCTAAGATTGAATGTACTATTTTTTAAGAATCGCTATTTTTTGTAAAGCCGTTAGAAACATTTGTATTAAGCGCTTTATAAATACAATGTATTATTTATTTATTATAAATGTATCAGCACTTTTGAATCTAGAATTGGCGTTTATATCTGAGTAAAAGCAAGTTTGTGCCAAGGCGTGTTTTATTGTTACTGTATAAAACGTTAATTCAACCGCATATGACCTACGGAATTGAGGTATGGGGAAGTAATTATGAAATAAACATGAAGTTTTTATTATTAAGCCAAAAGATGGCAATAAGAGTTATAACGTTTAGTACAATTAGGACTCATTCACAACCGATATTTAGGGAGCTAAAATTATTGAATGTATATCAACTCCATAAACTATCTATATGTGTTTTTATGTATCAATTATTGAATGATAAATTGCCGCAGTCCCTAATTCAGTATTGCTGTTTCATAGAGCACAAATATGAGACTAGACAAAGAGAAAGTAAGAAGTTGAGTGTGCCTAAAGTAAGGACAACGCAGGGTAAATTTTCAATGTCATTCAGAGGCACATGCTTTTGGAATGATCTACCCCTATCTGTACGGGAGAAAGCATCCGCGTCTTGCTTTCGTAGAACTCTAATATCACAAATGTTAATAGAATAATTGTTTTGAACTTTGGACCGAAGTTTCTTGCCTATATGTAAATAGTATGTTATATAATTCTTTATCTTTTTATTTAGTGTAAAATACCAAAGCTTTGTATTTAATCACAGATCATATTTTAGCCTAGATGTAGAATAGTTTGTAGCTTAAGTGTGTATTCAATAGTTATTCATATTTATTCATTACGTTCTCATTCATTGTTGTGATACTTTTGTGTGTTAGTGGTACCAGACACGATTAGCATTTAATGCTATTTTCTGGTCCCATTTATCCTTTCAATGTTAAACATTCACAATTGATTGTAATATTGATGTACTTTTTGTTTGGATAATAAACTTCAAACTCAAACTCAAACTCAAACTCATCTTTGACAACATTTTGTTTTATTATTCATGACACCAGAATATAGTTATTTTGGATAGGCTTACAGTGTTGTTAATGTGGCATACAATAGTTAGATAATATTGTAAGGAATGGAAAAGCCATACCACACATAACCATTGAAAAGTAATTGTATCGCCTGGATTTTCCTTTCAAAGTCATTCCCCTCGGGGAAAAACAAAATCATTCAACGCAAGACGAATCAATAAGGTCTAAATCTGAAGAAAGTGTTTATGAGTTATTTTATTTGAAACTAAATTTTATAGTGTAACTGTACAATAAATGTCATCTACAGCTTCCTGCGTTTTCAGCATTGATCAAAGGAAAATCTGCCGAGGAAGAATAGATTGACGATTGTCATTTTTATCTCTGCGGCAGATTGGCAGTACGTCTTGAGTTCGATCTCCCTTGGTTGTTTGGAAGAATGAGGGGCTGGTAGACATGGTGCGGGTAACTCTGTTGTGGTATGGTGTTATTCTCCTGCTGTGGATGTGTCTGCTGATGGTGAAATGTCTGTTGATTGGGAAAGGTCTGCTGGGGCAAATGAACTTGTTGCGGAGTGGGTGTCTGTTGCGGTAAAGGAGTCGGCTGTGATGGATAAGTCTGTTGATGCGAGAATGTCTCCAGGGGCAAGTGAACTTGTTGCGGTGTGGGTTGCTGTTGCAGTATACGAGTCTGCTGTTGTGGATATGTCCGTTGCAGATGCTGTGGGGCGGCGCCGTAAGGAGGTGGTCGGTCCGTAGAAACGTACGACAAACCTTGTTGATCTAGAAATATATATATATATATATATATATATAACATTGCATTTTGTAGCTTCTAGGCGGCAAATTCCTATCCCCCCTCCCCTGACTAGATGATGAATAATTTTTAATTCCCCACCCCCTCTATCCATTTTTAGAAAGATCATGATGATGATGAATGATGCTCACGCCCCTTTCCCCTTGCCTTAAGTTTCTGGTAGTATACTTATTTCTGATATAGGAATGCACCACTGTTCACATAGTATTAAAGTCAAGAGACTTCACAATTTAGTCAAAATTAAGTTATCTCGCAATTATCAGATTCTATATATACCCTCCCCAATTTAACAGTTATTGATGTCTATCACTAAGGGTTTACTTACGTGTTGAGGCGATCGCAGGGTACTGGTTGACCTGTAGTTAAAAGAGAAATATAAATTCAATCAATTGATACCTTTTCTTGAAGTGGGAGCCCCATGAGAAACAAACAATACAAAGTTGTTACACGTCACTTTGTTTGAAGTAACAGAATGCTGACTTACACATTTTGATGACAAGGTTATGAAAAGTACATTGGCTTAAGTAAATATCAAAAGGTTCAATTGTAAAAATTATAAACCTTTAATTTTCAGGACTTGTCCAGCAAAGATCGTTTAGACTTGTCAAGAATATTTATTTATTGCAATCTGGCAAAATATCTCCGATGTGTAAAATCTCTTTGTGTGCAATGTTTGAAATATCATTCCTTTAAAACTGTTGTAACCTGGGTTATCTTAAAGCAATATCATGTTTCCTTACCACATTCAATTCTGGCAGTGGTCTTGACGATTGCTTGCGGCAACACACTCCGGAACAGCCGTAGGCTGATCCTACAATAGCAACTATAAACTCAATCGACCCGATTACACTCATCATAACATCCGAGGCAGTTCGAGACTCCTGCCAATAGAAACGAGAAAAATTTAACTCTGCATAACTCGAATTCGAACAAATTGAAATTTCCCTTTATAGTTGTACCGGTGTGTTGGCTCAGTAGGTAGAGCGTCCGCCTCACAACCGGGAGGTCGTGGGTTCGAACCCCGGCCGCGTCATACCAAAAGACGTTAAAAGATGGGAGTCGCTGCTACCTTGTTTGGCGTTCAACAATAAGGGATAGAGCAATGTCGATCTGGCGCTGCTCAGTGGCTGCCGGGCTCACGATCAATTGGGCACAAAGAATTTCCATTTTCGGTTTAATAAAATTTGGAGTGGACTATAAAAGATTATTATTATTATTATTATTATTATTATCAAATATTTTTCTTCTTCCAAATTAGGCAAAGCCGACTGAAAACAACTTTAATTGGTTTGGATAATCAAAACATGCAGTTTAAGCTTCTACCAACCTTTAAAAAACAAAATCCATCTCAGTCAGCAGTATCAGAACACGCCCTTAATACTGGATATTAACATTGGTTGGAATGATGCCTAAATTATTGACTTTGAAACACAACATTTGGTCGAGAAAGGTAAATAAAAATCCATTTTTATAAGAAGGGTTAATCCTTCACTGAATAAGGACTGTGGCCGTTCCCTGTCACATATCTGTGCTCCAGTGATCCTGAGGCAGCAGAGAGCAAGAAACTATAAGAAAAAGCACATGGCTTGGGAAATTCCACATGAGTGGATGAAAGCTTGCATACTAAATATTTAAGGTTGGTAGATTCTCAAACTACATGTTAAGCAAAAGATGTGTTATTTACACTTCCTAAGTAAAAAATTTGCTGTGGCCTCCGTGAAATATAACATCACTTGGGAAATTCTTAATTTCTCGGTTCATATATTTATATAATATTGGCTGCCCTTCAGAGGTATATCAGATATATTGCATTCAGCTCGCGAATATTGCACGAGTAGTGAACGAGTGCAATATTCATGCCAGCTAAATGCAATATATCTGATATAGCACGAAAGAAAAAAATTGAACTACAATGCCATCTAAAGGATTAAAAAGATCAATTTACTTAACAAATTCCAATGACGATACACGACATAAAACAAGAAGTGCCATGGCAATTTTCCAATCAGACAGTATCGATCTCGACTAGTCTCAAAGCAAAATTTGGCTAGTCGAAGTGAAAGATGATCCAAGTTTTGAATATAAGTTGGTGTTTAAACGCAACACTAGCAACTCATTTTACATAACTTACAGATCTTTTGTTCAAAGGTAACTTTGATATTACATGGAGTTTATTGTCACATTACAGCGATTGAAACCAGCATGCACATGCAGCTCTTGTTTTAACAATTTTGAACTCGATCAAAGAAAGGGAATTAAATACATGATTTTATTCTGTGGGAAAATAGTATAATAATTCATCATATTGAACACCGTAGCATGCAAAATTTGTATAATATAATATGAAATGATATAACGTATTATTATCTATATAAGGCTTCCAAGTGGTACAATAAATCAATCTTTAGCGCAGTACCCAGATGA
>CP137668.1:17153857-17170247 GCA_037976565.1 Mesocentrotus franciscanus
AAAAGTGCAAAAAAGAAATAGAGAGTGGGAGAGAGATAATGAGAGACAGAGAGGATAATAACCCAGGTAGCAAGCCCATGTTGGACCCACATGGGTTCCATATTCTCTGAAACATGGGCCCCATATGGAAAACCATCTGGGGCCCTAAGGCATCTGCACCCAAGAAGCATATGGGAGTCTGGGACCCATATGGGTAAACCCATATAAGACAGATGGGACCCAGATGGGACCCATACCAAACTGGGCCCAAATGGGTATGCCCAGCTTAATCCCATCTGGTACCCATATTGGTTAACCCAGATATATCCCATGTGGGTTAACCCAGATTTTCCCCATGTGTTACCCATATGGGCATATTCATATTCTACCCATATGTGTACGCCCAGCTCATTCCCTTCTGGGACCCATAAGGGCTGGCCCAGATAGATCCCATATGGGTTACTAAATATGGCCCCCATATGGGATACATACATGGGTTCCATTTAATATCTCAGATGGTACAAGTTACCCAATTCATCCCCATATGGGCCCCATATGGGCTTGCTACCTGGGAAAAGGGAAAAGGGGAAGAAACGGGCAGAAGAAAATAGGAAGGGGGAAGAGAAAAGGCAGAAAGACATGAGAAAGAGGGATATATATTCCAGCATTTCCTTCAGGGAACTGATGTGAATGGGCGATGAAAAAAGAGGTTGACTTTAAAGTAACCTACAATGAAATGTTGCTCATGTTTATTTCTTACAATGTCAAAATTACTTTACGGATCCCTCCCTAAAAAGCTTAGGCATGGGTGATGGTAGGTATGAGGTTAATGCATGATCAGGAATTAGTTGAGTGGATGGAAAAGAAGTGAGAAATAAGCTGAAAGAAACATGGAAAATTGCCATGGAATGATGGAAGGCAATGTGAGACAGGCCCAACATGTTCTAAAACAAGTAATACAACAGAATACTCCAGTTCGATATTTTGTTTTATTGAAAAGCTGATGTAGGCCTATGTATTGTATTCAAACGTATCAGGCATAAGATAGTTAAGGTGTTTTTGAAGGTTAGAATGTTATTAAGTTTGAAGTTTTGTTTATAACACCCTTCCAATAATAATGCACCTTCTAAGACTGGTTACAGTTTTTTGGGAAAAAATAGTGCTCTGGTCAGGGCCAAAAGCAATATGTTTTTCATTTACTAATGAGAACTATGTTTTTTTGAGACCTCCTTACACAGAATATTGGAATATTGGGTTTTTTCACGATGAATGTTGTTTGGAGACATCAATATTCATTAAATGTATGTTTCTATCACCAGGAAATAAAGAATTTTCTGTCTACATGAACCTTTCCTGGTTGCTTATTAATGCATTTGCCCACTGGTAATATAATACTTTCACAAGTTGATATCCCTCACCATTGGATTCTTTTTTGGTAATGTCTAAATTTCGTTTAAAAATAGATGATATCAGTCTGGTAGGCCTACACTGCAGGCAGGAGTCAGGACTAACATTTCGCATGTTATTAATTTTATTACCACTCTTATATTCTCTGAAATGTTATCTTTATTGAGGGTGACTTGAAAAGTTAATAACTTGGAAGGGAGGGGGTGCAACCTGCCACACGCTTCTACCTCTTGGTTGCTTTGATCCATTGCCGAAAATATTTTGGCACCTATCATCCCCCCAACCACGGATACAAATCGATACCCCTGCTCCTAATGTATAAATGGATCCAGGAGGGCCGGAACCCCCGCCCTCTATTGAAAAATGGAACATGAAAATGAATTATTCTGTAATGGTAGCAAAGGTTTGTATCCCCCCTCCCCCCATCACCACCTTCCTATCGTCGGAAGAGCCGTAAGAGATTTTACAGTTGGGCATCGGTCATAAACAATCAGAGGCTTTTTTCTTTCGATTGCTTGCTCGCTTGTCTGTCGGAAAAATCTTTCTCCCCTTTCGAACCGTTTGGGAGTTAAACGTGAACTTTTGTACAGAAAATATAAATAGTGATATGTGTAATGTAGACCTGCTAGAGAGAGAGAGAGAGAAACAAAAGAGGGGCATCGAGGTTGAGATAGGAAGAGAGAGACAGAGAGGGGAGAAACAGGGAAACAGGTAGAGAAAGTATGATAGAAGGAGAATAAAAAGAAGACGATTGAAAAAAAAAGGATGAGAGAAGAAGAAAATGGAAAGAAGAAACAGAATAAGAAAAGAAAGTCCGATATTTAAAAAAAATCTTGAAAATGGCTTAGTTTTGAAAAAAATACAAGTTATGGAATAAAGGGTAAAGTAATTGGCCTGGAATAAGTTTGACGAAGAACTGCAAGAGTATACATACATAAAAGATATGAGTTGTATTTTTAATCGGTTAAACAACTATATAAGAAAAGGAATGTAAATATTAACTTACTCTTTCCTAGGATATTGAAATCTTCTAAGACACCCCATTACTTACATTCCAACGAAACACATGAAAGACGTATAAAGTGTAATTTTCGGCCGACCAGAAATAATTGATCAAGAAAATTTTATTCAAGAAACTTGCACAATGATTTTGGGAGTGATTTTAGACTTGTATTTCATAAGTTCAATGATGGCATCTGTAGATGATAGAAAGAAAAGTTGTAATATTTCTGAATAGTAAATTCAGCTTCTCATTTGGTGACGTCAGAAGCGTTGATAATTTAGTGGATGTTGTTTTCACCAAGTGAGGGCGGCACTTTTGTTTCGGGACCTGTAATTTTCACGTGTTAAAGTTCTGGACAGCCCAGTGAGTCTGTCGATAGTTTTTGTTAATTCCTGAACAAGCCCAATGTTGTAAGTACAATTTGACAAAATTATACCTTGCATGAAGTATCACTGAAATGTATGAGGGGTGAAATACGGTTATGCAGGGTTTTTCTGATGCAAAACTGTTAATGTTAAAACGTGCCAGTATGCGAATTAGTATGTCACGGCTGTAGTGTATTACGTGTAGAAAATGAGCGCGAGTTATGAGTTACCGTAGTTTGTAAATTATAATAAAAATATAGCGAAATGAATGAACAAGGGTTTAAATGAAGGCAAAATTTCAATAGAGTGTTTGTTTTACAAAGGGAAGAATAATTATGCCAAGAGGGGTAGTAGACTTGTAAATGAGAAATTTCATGAACAAAAGGGTGCATAATTCAGGGAGATTTGTATCAGGGTTAAATGAAAGTAGGCCAAAGTTCAGTAGCCTGGAAGACGATGAGTTTTAATCACCAGCCTTACGTTTTGGTGCTATGGTCTTTGTAATGTTATTTTAATGGCATTTTCAGGACAGTCTACCTATAATAATATCCCAGTGTTTTTATATTAGTTTGGAAACATGTACTGTGATAACAAAAAGTTTATTATTGTATTTTGTTTCTCTTTTTGTTCAATTTCAGATTGAACTTTCCATCTTCCATCTTCACACTTCCTCACTTCGTTTGTGTGATATGACTCGTCATGTGACTCGACTTTGTTTTGTTTGATTCTGCGTTTATTTCATTAAAGACTGGATGGTATCATATCCTGGCTTAGTTTTCAGTTTCGTTATTTACTTGGTGTATCGTGAACGTGTCAGCTCCAAGTACAATGTAAGCATTTGACCTTTGTGGTCAAAACACCCTTTTACAGAATGGTTTAAATAAAGTGACTAAACTCATATTAATGATGAATCATATACAACTTAAAATGAATTTAATTTGTTGTAGAAATAAACCGTTTTATCATACTTTTACTTATATAATTCATATCTGCAACTCAATGCAAATAAAATTCCATAATGTGGTTTTAAGTTATAATTAAACCTGTTAAAGAGCAATAATACAACCTTAGGATAAGTTAATTTGTATGAAAGCAGAAAGTTAGGAAAACAGAATTATGAAAGTTTAAAATAAAATCGGACCAATGACACGGACTTTTGAATGTTTGAAATATGCATGAGATCACTAAATCTAAATGAATCTCGAATTGGTAATTTTGTCAGTGGATTATGACGAAGTAGTGGACAAGTAGTGGGTATTACACAAACTTTATATTATGATATATCCTCTTAAAGAAAAAGACTCTCCTAAGTAACAATTGTTTAAAGAGTGACATTTCAGTAATTTTGTATGTTGAAACAAATTCGAAATTTGTCCGGCATTACTTCAGTGACATTTCCGTTTCAGCGACTTTGAAGTGGCCATAAGTATAATGATTTCAACTTTCAAAAGTGCATTACTTTCTAATTCGTGTCCGATTTCACTCAAATTTTCTTATTTTTACTGCTTTCTATTAGGTTGGATTTTCCTTTACGCAGACACATATACCACAAGCGAAACAATTACAGTTACTTTCATATTAACAATCATGTATTATTGTGTGAATGAGGTCATTTATATTTTCCTTTATGAAAAAACAGGATGTGGTTAACAAAGTCGATTTGCTTGGTTTAGCTTTGAACGAAGCAGTACGGAGGTTTTAATTCTTTTCGTGCAATTCATTTCACTACAGAATGTTTAAAGTTTAGCTTCGAATTAGGCCTAGTTTCTTGCACTCAAGCGTGAACTTTAACTTTTGGAAATGGTGGTAGTGGTGGTTATTGTTTTTTTTTACCTGACTGCTAAGAAAGCATAGATGCCTGTTAGTAAGCAACCAGAGGACCGACGGATTTAGGCCCTCTCCGAGAGACCTGGTAATAAGGATTAATGCCTTACCAAAGGGCACTAGCGCATCGACTTGGTTTCGAACGCAGATCACCGAATTACGAGACTGAGCAACTGAGCTAACAAAAAGTGGAGACAAAATTGTCATGATGTTGGAGCAAAAGAATATCTTTGTGACAAAATGAGAGTTAAAATTCACGCTCCTGAATTTGCAGTTTGTTTTCCGTTCGCAATGTCTAGTTAAGAAGTTATTTCAGACATATGTCTACCTATATACGCTAATTCATGTATCCGTAAACATGTAAACATCGATTGTGTTCGAATTCTAATTGCTGTTCATTGTTACGCAAGACCGAAGCCAGCCTTGCACACGCTGAAAAACCTTACCCAACAATACTTTGAGATCTAAAGCTCTGAACATATTCTTGCGGTAAATATCTGAATTATTCCCAGTCTTTCTTTAGGTTTCTATAACTGAATACGATTTCTGTGAGCTCAAGGTAAGTTTAACTATATAATTATATGAGGCAACTATTGTATAGGCCTGCTCATTTCCATTTGGACGGCAGCTACGTTATTCAAATTTGATGCTCTGTTTTAAAAGGTCGTGCTTTGCCATTAACACTGTAATAGTTGTAGTAATAAATTTGACGGTAATTCTCAAATATTCTCCACACGGAAACACCGTGACCCATCCAAACTATATGCTGGTACCGTGTATCCAAATATACCCAGAGGCAGATATAGGTTCATGGGTGTGTATGATATGGACGAACTATTTCCTACAGGAAGCAAAAGACACGACCTTTCGTTTTTGTCTATTGTGGTCAGTTATAATGCAACAAAAGCCAAATACACATTTCAAATGTAATTAATGTGTATGCCAACACTAAATATCTGAATTATTCCCAGTCTTTCTTTAGGTTTCTATAACTGAATACGATTTCTGTGAGCTCACGGTAAGTTTAACTATATAATTATATGAGGCAACTATTGTATAGGCCTGCTCATTTCCATGTGGACGGCATCTACGTTATTCAAATTTGATGCTCTGTTTTAAAAGGTCGTGCTTTGCCATTAACACTGTAATAGTTGTAGTAATAAATTTGACGGTAATTCTCAAATATTCTCCACACGGAAACACCGTGACCCATCCAAACTATATGCTGGTACCGTGTATCCAAATATACCCAGAGGCAGATATAGGTTCATGGGTGTGTGATATGGACGAACTATACAGGAAGCAAAAGACACGACCTTTCGTTTTTGTCTATTGTGGTAAGTTATAATGCAACAAAAGCCAAATACACATTTCAAATGTAATTAATGTGTATGCCAACACTAAATATCTGAATTATTCCCAGTCTTTCTTTAGGTTTCTATAACTGAATACGATTTCTGTGAGCTCACGGTAAGTTTAACTATATAATTATATGAGGCAACTATTGTATAGGCCTGCTCATTTCCATTTGGACGGCAGCTACGTTATTCAAATTTGATGCTCTGTTTTAAAAGGTCGTGCTTTGCCATTAACACTGTAATAGTTGTAGTAATAAATTTGACGGTAATTCTCAAATATTCTCCACACGGAAACACCGTGACCCATCCAAACTATATGCTGGTGCCGTGTATCCAAATATACCCAGAGGCAGATATAGGTTCATGGGTGTGTATGATATGGACGAACTATTTCCTACAGGAAGCAAAAGACACGACCTTTCGTTTTTGTCTATTGTGGTAAGTTATAATGCAACAAAAGCCAAATACACATTTCAAATGTAATTAATGTGTATGCCAACACTAAATATCTGAATTATTCCCAGTCTTTCTTTAGGTTTCTATAACTGAATACGATTTCTGTGAGCTCACGGTAAGTTTAACTATATAATTATATGAGGCAACTATTGTATAGGCCTGCTCATTTCCATTTGGACGGCAGCTACGTTATTCAAATTTGATGCTCTGTTTTAAAAGGTCGTGCTTTGCCATTAACACTGTAATAGTTGTAGTAATAAATTTGACGGTAATTCTCAAATATTCTCCACACGGAAACACCGTGACCCATCCAAACTATATGCTGGTACCGTGTATCCAAATATACCCAGAGGCAGATATAGGTTCATGGGTGTGTATGATATGGACGAACTATTTCCTACAGGAAGCAAAAGACACGACCTTTCGTTTTTGTCTATTGTGGTAAGTTATAATGCAACAAAAGCCAAATACACATTTCAAATGTAATTAATGTGTATGCCAACACTAAATATCTGAATTATTCCCAGTCTTTCTTTAGGTTTCTATAACTGAATACGATTTCTGTGAGCTCACGGTAAGTTTAACTATATAATTATATGAGGCAACTATTGTATAGGCCTGCTCATTTCCATTTGGACGGCAGCTACGTTATTCAAATTTGATGCTCTGTTTTAAAAGGTCGTGCTTTGCCATTAACACTGTAATAGTTGTAGTAATAAATTTGACGGTAATTCTCAAATATTCTCCACACGGAAACACCGTGACCCATCCAAACTATATGCTGGTGCCGTGTATCCAAATATACCCAGAGGCAGATATAGGTTCATGGGTGTGTATGATATGGACGAACTATTTCCTACAGGAAGCAAAAGACACGACCTTTCGTTTTTGTCTATTGTGGTAAGTTATAATGCAACAAAAGCCAAATACACATTTCAAATGTAATTAATGTGTATGCCAACACTAAATATCTGAATTATTCCCAGTCTTTCTTTAGGTTTCTATAACTGAATACGATTTCTGTGAGCTCACGGTAAGTTTAACTATATAATTATATGAGGCAACTATTGTATAGGCCTGCTCATTTCCATTTGGACGGCAGCTACGTTATTCAAATTTGATGCTCTGTTTTAAAAGGTCGTGCTTTGCCATTAACACTGTAATAGTTGTAGTAATAAATTTGACGGTAATTCTCAAATATTCTCCACACGGAAACACCGTGACCCATCCAAACTATATGCTGGTGCCGTGTATCCAAATATACCCAGAGGCAGATATAGGTTCATGGGTGTGTATGATATGGACGAACTATTTCCTACAGGAAGCAAAAGACACGACCTTTCGTTTTTGTCTATTGTGGTAAGTTATAATGCAACAAAAGCCAAATACACATTTCAAATGTAATTAATGTGTATGCCAACACTAAATATCTGAATTATTCCCAGTCTTTCTTTAGGTTTCTATAACTGAATACGATTTCTGTGAGCTCACGGTAAGTTTAACTATATAATTATATGAGGCAACTATTGTATAGGCCTGCTCATTTCCATTTGGACGGCAGCTACGTTATTCAAATTTGATGCTCTGTTTTAAAAGGTCGTGCTTTGCCATTAACACTGTAATAGTTGTAGTAATAAATTTGACGGTAATTCTCAAATATTCTCCACACGGAAACACCGTGACCCATCCAAACTATATGCTGGTACCGTGTATCCAAATATACCCAGAGGCAGATATAGGTTCATGGGTGTGTATGATATGGACGAACTATTTCCTACAGGAAGCAAAAGACACGACCTTTCGTTTTTGTCTATTGTGGTAAGTTATAATGCAACAAAAGCCAAATACACATTTCAAATGTAATTAATGTGTATGCCAACACTAAATATCTGAATTATTCCCAGTCTTTCTTTAGGTTTCTATAACTGAATACGATTTCTGTGAGCTCACGGTAAGTTTAACTATATAATTATATGAGGCAACTATTGTATAGGCCTGCTCATTTCCATTTGGACGGCAGCTACGTTATTCAAATTTGATGCTCTGTTTTAAAAGGTCGTGCTTTGCCATTAACACTGTAATAGTTGTAGTAATAAATTTGACGGTAATTCTCAAATATTTTCCACACGGAAACACCGTGACCCATCCAAACTATATGCTGGTACCGTGTATCCAAATATACCCAGAGGCAGATATAGGTTCATGGGTGTGTATGATATGGACGAACTATTTCCTACAGGAAGCAAAAGACACGACCTTTCGTTTTTGTCTATTGTGGTAAGTTATAATGCAACAAAAGCCAAATACACATTTCAAATGTAATTAATGTGTATGCCAACACTGGAAGACCCCCCTCCCCCCTCTCTCTCTCTCTCTCTGTCTGTGCGCGTGTGTTTTTGTGTGTCTGTTGTGTGTACTCTATCCCCCTCTCTTTCTCTCTTTTCTCTCTCTCTCTCTCTCTCTCCGTGTTGTGATGAAATAGCCGAAAGACAATGTTGAACATTCACCATGCGATATTTACACAATAAATATCTATGCCACAGATTTCTTCAGCGCTTAACTTTGGTTTCAACATGTTTCATAAAGTAAACTGCGAATAAGACTGATAAAGAATATAATATTATCACAAATTGCAAACTTACCCGTGTATTGAATTTTTCTTCAATATTTCTCTCCGTCAACAAGTACATCAATTTATATTGTCGACCAGTGGTCTTGGTGTATGTGTGTAATCCAACTTTTCCTGTTTTGAGCGGCGTATTTCTTACAGTTACTTAAAGATAAACTTGAGTTCTGGTAATGGTGAAAAAAACATTGAAACAGTTCCTCTTCAAATTCACACTGATTGTTAAGTAGTACAAATAAATGACTCTTGCTAAAGGAATTTGAACGAAATTGTGTAATTGCAGAGAAATGAGCAAAATAAACGTTGAATATTTTATCGGTCGGGTGAGTCCCAAACCGAATTCAAAATTACTGATATGTCTGTTTAGCTCCCTCTTTCGGCAAGAACCCGATATCCTCCTCTCGGTGGGCGATTCATTCAAGCCAAACCCACTACACAAGGAAGCGAAAACGCTCTACTGAAAACTTCAGCATTACCATCAGCTGGTTGGTTGTGTTTAGTTACATTTCTTCAGCTAGCGCATCGCAGGCCCACAAATACATTGTAATAGTTTCAAATTCTTCTAACGTTCCTGCGGAAACAAACTTACGCTGAAAACAATGTGGAGAGAGAAGAGAGGATTTTTTTTTGGGGTGCATGGGGACGGGGTGATGATTGCAGTGCAGTGACCAGAGTGCTGTGCGGAAAAAAATGAATTATCTCCTTTGTTTGGAACTCTAGAACTCTGCTCTTCTTTCCATCTCAAAACTTTATTTGTGAATCGTATATCATACTTTTATTTTGAAGAGGAGTTCTCTCGTGTATCAATAAATCAACGCATGCACTCATTTCTTACATCAAAATAATAAACAGCCACATACTAGTAGCTTTCTGTGGAATAAATTACATTGTACAACGATCTACGCTATACCACTACACGTGACGATACACAGTCCAGATTCCCACTCCCTACAGTTACACAAGTCCACTAATCGCGCGCTCCTCGAAAATACACACGTTGAGAAAAATCACACTTGTGCTCGAGGGGTCAAAAGTTCGCATGAATAATATTCTGACGTAATACTCATGCCCTAATAAGTAAGTAAGATCGTTGTGTGTGTGCTGAAACCAGGGAGGTGAGCTGTAAAAGGGTCGAAGGGTCACTTACATGTTTATATAATTATGCGAAAGGACGGACAAATTCGGGGTTTGTCTTATACTCATTCTCATGTTTATTCTAAATCGCTGTGTCCGGGTTTCAAAGTTGAAGCTTCCTATTTATATTTATAAGAAAGTAATACTAATAGGGCTCGATATATCCCCCCCCCCTTTCTTCTACTTCTGTTGGTAAGACAGGAACGGTATACACGGCATTATTTAGGCAAATTAGAAGTAACTTTTTTATTTTTTATAACGGAACATGAATTTGAATCGTCTGTTTGTCTATAGTCTAAGAATATTTTCCAATAGCCATCGACAATTTTTCTTATTGTTATATTCAGGGGCGGATCCAGCCGGCGGCAAGGGAGGGGGCCTAAAAAGGGGCCCACTTCGTGCGAAAATTTGAAAATCGTGCCGGTCGATTTTTCGCTCAGTGGGGGGTAGTGAGCAAAAAAAATTTTGGCACCCGAAAATTTTTTTTCCCTCAGGGAAGGGTAATTTTTTTTCCACCACCACCCCCCCCCTTGGGCGCCAGGGATAGTGAGCACAAAAATTTTTTGGGGGCACCCGAAAAAAATTTTTCCCTCAGGGAAGGGTTAATTTTTTTTCCACCGCCACCCCCCCCCCTTGAGCGCCAGGGGAGGGGGCCCAATTTCTTTTTTTTTCAAAAAAGGGTGTTTTTACCTTTTTTTTCTAGGGAGGGCGGGCCCCTGGATCCGCCACTGGTTATATTGTTCTATTTTTGCAACTATTAGACATACTATTTTTTTTGGGGGGGATGAGAATGGGCTATAGGAAAAGTGAATCATAAATGTTTTATTTCTTGTACAAATTATAATTTGGACTCTCGGTAGAACAGTTGCGCTGTAATGGCACTGGACCTGGACAGACCTTACCATTTACCCACATTTTCATTTATGTTATTACATTTATTATATGTTGTTGATTGCTTTTGAAAGAACCATATTATATTGAAATCATCATGAAGGACTTCGTTTTATTCGAGTGTCTAGTCTGAGAATACTGCCTAAAAGCCATCGGAAATGTATTGGTTATCACTTTATTATAATATTTATTTTATTATAATAGTCACTTTTTGCAAAAGTTAGACATATGCAATCATATATTCTAACTTTTGTTGTGGGTAGGATATGAAAAGTGAATGTATCATTTCTTGTAACGTTAGCTGTAAAATGAAAAAAATGTTCAAATTCAGTATTTCTGTTTACCTAATTTGTACCTTCCCTTATTTGCCTTATATCATCATATTTCGGTAGAACAGTTGCGCTGTAATGGCACAACCAGGAGATGATATCTCCTGGCACAACTAAACACACCTATTCATCTGTACCTTTTACCCACGTTTTTATTTATGTCATTATACTTTAATTTATATGTTGTTGTTTGTTTTTATAACGGAACATTATATTCAAATCATCATCATGAAGGATTTCGTTTTATTTGTGTGTCTAGGCTAAGAATACTGTCAAATAACCTTCTGAAAAACAAGTTCGTTATTATATACGGTCACTTACAAACAATATTAGACATATAACTTTTTAAAACTTTTTTTTCGGGACGGGGTGGGGTGGGGTATGAAAAGTGAGTGTATCATTTCTTGTAATGTTAGCTGTGAAATGAAAATTGTTCAGTATTTTTGTTTGCCCAATTCGTACCTTTATTTTCCATATCATCATCAAATCATTAGGACCCCTCGGTAGAACAGTTGCGCTGTAATGGCTCAACTGAACAGACCTACTCATCCGTACCAGTTACCAACGTTTTTATTTATGTTATTATATTTATTTATATGTTGTTGATTGTTTTTATAACGGAACTTAATATGTTCAAATCATCATCATAAAGGACAGCGTTTCATTTTTATGCCTAGTCTAAGAATACTGTCCAATAGCGTTCGTAAAAACAAGTTTGTTATAATAGTTACTTACAGTAATTTTGTTACAAAACAAATTAGACGTATAAGTTTGACTTTTTTCGGGGCAGGGCGGATCCAGCCGGCGGTAGGGGTAGGGGCTCAATTCGTGAGAAAACATTTAGCGTTGATAAGCGGGGAGGGGTATTGAGCACTAAAATATTTTTTGTTTTGCTCAACCCCAAAGGTAAAACTGTGGTTACCATCTTTTGGGGGCTAGGGTGCCACCCTGGATCCGCCACTAGGGAGGGTGGGGGGGGATATTGAATTGAATTGAATTGAATTGAATTGAATCGAATGTATCATTTCTTCTAATGATAGCTGTAAAATGAAAATTGTTCAAATTTAGTATGTTTTTGTTTGCCCAAATTTTGCATTTAATTGCCATAACAGGCCTTTATCATATCATACAAATTATGATTTGGATCCTCGGAAGAACAGATGCGCTTGCACAATGGCACAACTGAACAGACCTATCCATCCGTATCATTTAACCACATTTTCATATATGTTATTACATAATTTATTTATATGTTGTTGACTGTTTTTATAACGGAACATAATATATTCAAATCATTATCATAAAGGACTTCGATTTTTTTGTTATAATGGTCACTTTTGCAAAAACAAGACACATAGTTCTTCGGGGGATAGGGTGGAATATGAAAAGTGAATCTATCAATTTTTGTAATGCTATATAGCTGTAAAATGAAATTGTTCGAATTCAATACGTTTTTTTTTTGCCCAAATGTTTTTTGTGTGGCCATATCATAATTTATATTATATCATAATTATCATTTAGACCCTAGGTAGAACAGTTGCGCTGTAATGGCACAACTGAACATACCTATATCCATCCGTACCATTTAACCACGTTTCCATTTATGTTATAACATTGATTGATTGTTTGTATAACGGAACCAAATGATTATCATCATCATAAAGGACACTGTTTTATTTGTGTGTTTAGTCTTGTAGCATACTGTCCAAGAACATTCGGGGGAAAAAAAACTTTGTTAAAATGGTCACTTAAAAAAATATATATAAATTTGACTTCTTTTTTCGGGGTGGGGATATGAAAAGTGAACATATCATTTCTTGTAATGATAGTTGTAAAATGAAAATTGTTCAAATTCAGTATTTTTGTTTGCCAATTTTACCTTTATTTGCCATATCATCATATTATATAATCATCATATCATTTGGACCCCTCGGTAGAACAGTTTTGATGTAGTGGCACAACTGAACGGGCCTATCCATCCGTCCTATTTACCCACGTTTTCATTAATATGCTTTATCGTTGATTTTTTTTTTAAAATAATGGAACATAAATTCAAATCATCGACATATCCAGGACACTGTTTTATTGGGATCCGCTCGCTATTGGTAAGGACCGCTATGTATAATTTGAGAAAAAGGTAAATATTCATAAGGACTGCTATTCATAATATGCGAAGAGGGTCGCTATTCATAAAACAAAATTGGGGTCGTCAGTCATAGGGGTCGCTATCATTATTGATCCATAATTAAAATATATTTTCTTCACAAAACTTATGGGCTTGTGTTCGAATTTTTCTCTCCATTTTGCAAATCAATTTCCGATTGGTTATGTTGTCCATTGCTCAATTCTTGACACTCCCTGACCTGCTAGTAGGCCTAATGATAATAATACCGTACTTATTTACAACATCTATCTAGTAAAACTTTTCTGCGACAACAATATAAGTATTTTTAAAAATAAATACACCCTGTATAAAACATTACAAGAACCGTGGTATGTATGACGAGAACAGATAAATTAATTATCTAGAAGATTTTAAGTAGGTACTTTCGTTAAAGGAGTATACTAGGAAATCATATATTTCTGGCATAGTTTTATGGAAACACTGGAGAAAAATGTACAGTGTAGTTGTATATAACAAACAGGCGCGCCTTAGGGCCCTTGGTGGGGTCAAGGGGGCAGAGCCCCGTAAGGGTAGGGGTTTTAGGCATTTAATTACGGTCAGATGAGCATATTTTTATACCTCATTTGTGACACTGGCAGGTCACTCATTCTTTTCTTCTCTATTTCTTTCTTTCTCTCTTTAACATTCTTTTCCAAAAAGTGGGGGCTCGAGCCCCCGAGCCCCGCCGTTCTGCAGGCTCGGACATGAAGGCTTCTAAATAAGCATATATTTTGCCTGTTAATTTGGAAATTAGTAATTTTCCAACAAACGCATAAACCAGTATAATTTACAAAAAAAATTGAGAAAAAATCCCGGAAATCATGTCACTTCAGCAACATTTGTACATCACTTGTATCGAATTAGAAATAAACCACGTTTGAATTTTATTTGAAACTGCCCCCATCAATACGCCAGTGTTCAGGGGCTCATGTCTTCTCACCCCTATAATTAAAAAAAACATACGCTTTCCCATCCTCTCACAAATTTTTCACGATAATGCGTGTTTCGCTATTATAAAATCCTCCATTGATAAATATAGGGGCATGCGGAATGTTTAGGAAATTTAATCGGTTTACTCTCCTTTTCTTTGAATGGAATATATTTTTATGCGATTCAATTCAGTTTTTATTTTGGTTAAAAAATACAAACCATTTGTACTCCTTTACTGCAGGTTTTTTTCGGGAGGGGCTTTTTTTGGGGCGGCGGTGAAAATGCGTCCCCCACTTCCGGCGCTCCTGATAATAAACATAGGTGGCTATAGTTGCGCGCAAGAGAAATCATATTGCAATTTGATTTGTGTAGCGCTGGACCAAAAAACACGTTTCTAGAAATTCAGAAATGGGTCCCAATTTCATAAATAATCCTTTCACATGTCCCATCAAAAGATTTTTTGAGACAAAGGTATAGAATTTTTCAATACTTGCAATCCATCTGATGACAGACGCATAAAGCCCTAACATGACTCTACGGACTGGACTATGCACTATGAAGCTGCAACATGTCATACAACACAAGTCTTTGTAAATTCGTGATTTTGAATGAGAGGGAGGGCGTAACTTTGGAATCATTGTAATATTTCGTGGAGTAACGTGTCTTATCATCTTCATATTGCCCCAGCCCTTGTAGGGGCACTGATGTTTTGGTCTCATTATTGGATGAAATGGGACGCACGTCGCGATCCGGAACGTTTGCTGAAGAGAGGGCAATATTATCTTCACTTTCCTTTTCTCCATCTCCCTTTCATTCTCTCTCTCAGGCTCTCTTTCTATCTTCCTCCTTACTTTTATTATTTTTCTCCTTCTTTATTTTGTTGTTGTTTACGTGTGGTGGGGGGGGGGGCAGGTCGGTCATGTGACCTACACAACTGGCTCATATCATGGACCTATACTATAAACGATATGAGGTCCATGATAACTATACACCCGACTCCAAGCAGATTCCACCTTTCCTCGTCCACTTCAAGGCGGTACTCAATTACATTCTTTATCTTTGCCCATTCACAATACTTAGTGTCGTTCGAATCTGCTCATCATGATTGTGTAAAATTAAAAATACATTTTGATGAGTAAAGGTCGAGGACCACTTTCCTGTTTATGGATAATTTCCTATCGAAAGAACAGACAAAAAGCACCCGTGATACCATGCCCGTAGCAGGGTGTGTACCTATACAGTCATGTCTTAGCTTCCCTTTCTCATGCTGTGTCCGGGTTTCAAGATGTGGCTTCATAATTATGAGAATGTAATAGGGCCTGTAATCTCTCCCTATTACTTCAAATTTCTGTTCATAATGGTATATACACGGCATTATTGTGGCAAATACAATGTCATGTATATATTAAGATGTATGAGCGTGACCAGCTTTGTCTCCTGGCCAAAAAAAGGTAAAAACACCCTTTTTTGTTTAAAAAAAGAAGATGGGCCCCCTCCCCTGGTACTCAAGGGTGGTGGATGTTGAGTAAAAAATAATAGCACTATATCCCCGTTGAGCAACAACAAAAACTGCTCCCCGCCCACCCTCCCCGCTTGTTCACCGGCTGGCTGAGTCGCCGCTAAATATTTTCTCACGAATCGGGCAAAAAAGGCTCACTACCCACCTTCCGCTTATTCACCGACTTGCTGAGTCGCCGTTAAATATTTTTTCACGAATTGGGCCCCCTCTCTGGCCCCCTCTCTGGCCTCCTTGCCGCCGGCTGGATCCGCTCGGGGGGATAGGGAGCAGTTTAATGGTGGGATATGAAACTCTAATGTTTTATATTTTGTATTGCTAGCTGTTAAATTAAATTGTTGAAATTTAGTATGTTTGTTCGCCCAATTTTGACCTTTATTTTGGTATATAATCAGTGGCGGATCCATA